>CAHIKZ030004620.1:1400000-1655000 GCA_903632075.3 Acanthosepion pharaonis | reverse complement strand
TTTTAAATAGAAAGAAAAAAAGGAGTTAAAATAAAAGCCCTGTATAACTGTATATAATAGTATTAACTGAAAACTCACATTTCTATTAGAAATTAGATTTTAATTAACTGATATGATTAAAGTTTTCAAATAATAATCGGTCTAAATATTTCTCCATCAATACATAAAATAAGTGAATGCATTTCAATTGCAGAAAACTTGTGGAAATTGTTTCTTTTTCTTTTGTAGTAGTATTTTTAAAGGACATATTTTGAAGATTCAAGTTATACACCATTGTCAAATTCATAAAAATTAATTAAAATAGACACCCTGAATAGACTAAATTAAGATAAATATAGTTAAACACAGAAAACAGCATAATAGGATTGACTATATGTCTTTAAAAGTTATATTCTGTTCAACACTTTTTTACAAAACAAACAGGCTATAGAGGTTTGTTAAGAAGTTTAGGTTGGTTGATTTTATATGTCAACCCTTACTGAGACAAAAATGAAAGGCTGAGAAGTTTGGTATATCTTATATACACCAAACTTCTTTTTACTAGAGCAAATATTAAAATAAATAGAAAAGATCATGAAAGTTTATTTGAATTAGTCTAATTGCCATATTTTCTATAACAGAGCAGATATTTCTTCAGTTTATTTTATGATAAAATGGTATAGCATTATTTAGCATTCCTTTTGTCAGATTACTGAACAACATTCTATTCAAAGACTATTCAAAATACTTATTGTTTTTTTCTTTGTTTCTAGAATGTAGACACTAAAAAAAAAAGAATGTCATTTCTCCCCTCTCTTTTTTCTTCTTTCAATTATTAATACAGGTAAATGATCGGGAATATTGGGAGTGGTTTTAAATTAGAAACACACGTGTGTGTGTGTGTGTGTGTGTGTGTGTGTGTATATATATATATATATATATATATATAAGTTAAATGAGGTTATTTTCCTCTGATGCCACTTGTACAACAACAAATGCTTCTTTTCAATACGCCATTCTCAAATTCACGCACACATCACTAATGTAAAACTACGCCCTTTTCATTGCTTCAGCCCTATTATGCCAACCTCCACGGCCGACTGACCAATTAGTGTTCTTTGCTTTGCCTTCAGTCATGCAGTCAAATAGCATTCTCCAGTCGAATCAATCAACACATGAATTGCTATTGCTTGAATCACATTAAGCTGTATAAAAGCCAATGTTACAGAATATACACTTCTGAAATAAAGTGGGGGAGGGAGAGAAGGAAGAGATTCATGCCATTTTTCAAGGAACAAAATGCTGCTGCTATGTGTTGTGCATTAATGTAAGGAACTTATTTTCGTTTGCACCAGATGCAAGCCACTTTGACTCGCTTACTTCTACATAATTGTTCACTGCACTTCCCCCAATCTCCTGATCACAAAAAAAAAAAAAGTGGGAAGCAGGTCACTTTTGCTAGATACTCATCTGAAGTGGAACAACACGAGCTTCATCCTCAGATAAACTGCAACTAGGGGAGCTAGCAGGTCGCACCACATTAGAATTTTGGCTGCTGATAGTTGGGGAGTCATCCTGTGAGGTAGTTTTGTCTTCAGAAAATTCATTATCAGAGGAGTTATAAAGTCCATCTAGTGGGGTTGATCTCAAATTTACTAACTGCTCTCTTCAGAATCGCTGTCATGTCCAGACATCAGGACTGATCCCATGAAGAGATGTAGGTCCTTCACATGATGAAGAACTCCATCAATCTGTATTAACTGTGGACTATTAACCTGAGCCATGTGGCCTATTCTAAACTTAGTTGTGCACTTCCTATGAGGAGTTTTTACCTAATTCATATGTTTCTTGAGTATCCTGAGATTCAGCAGGGGGCTTGGTATCGACACCCCATATTCATGTATGGTACCTACGAAGCGCATCAGCCAGTGCCATAGTACGTGAGTGGTTATCTTTAGGCATGACGTTTTACCTGTAGACTGTCTCCGGTATAGAGTACTGCTTTCTAGCCACAATGGTTTTGATGCTTTGGTGACTTCTTTCTATAATATCATTCCCAGTGGGTGCATAGGCACATCGGAACCACAAACGTACACCCCAATTACTTGAAAAGTTCTTGAAATGCTTGCAGGTGAATGCTGTGTTATTGTTGGTCAATATCTCGAGTGGCAGACCCCATTCATAAAAAATTGACTCCAACTGGCAAACTACACTGGTAGAATCTTGTTGACTTAGTGGTCACCATGTGGCAAACTAAGAGGTCCTCAATCAATGATTGTCAGAAAATGTTTACTACCATAGTGGGTGATACCCAGAGAAGTCGCTCGACTTGGTGCGACAGGCCAGAAATGAATGTGCACATCATCGATTGCTCAGGCATTTGCCCCCAACCAGAAGAGCTATAGGTTTAACTGCTAAAATTCTGTCTACAGTTTATCCAGGGCGAAATCATCATGACAAATTGATCAAATGCATTGAATGAATCCACCACATATGCGGTTATAAGGGCTTGCTTAATCTGTTCTATGTCTGACCTCTGCTTCTTAGCTCCCAGTACACAGTGAGATCCCTGGTTTGCAAGTGCAGTGGCAGTATCTGCTTGATTTTCTTCATCTCGCAGAGTTCATAAAGCAACTTCATGTTCTCAATCCATTCCACAATTGGTTGATTGGTAGAAGCCCCACTGAATTTAGGTATTAGCCGAATACTGAAACTTGTCCGCCATGATTGGGAGTAAGGCCAAAATATCGTAGTTAAATGAGGTTATATACTTCTGACATTGCTCATACAATATCAAATGCTTCTTTTCAATACACCATTCTTGAATTCCCACATGTCACCAACAAAAAATATTGCTCTGCTTCTCACTGCTTCAGTTCTTTTATCATGCCAACACCACAACCAACTGCTAATTAGTGTTCATCATTTTGTCCTCAGTCACACAGTCAAATGGCATCCTCCTGTCTGACCAATCAACACACAAATTGCTATTGGTCAAACCACGCTAAGGTGTATAAAAGCCAATGTTACAAAATATACACTTCTGGAATAATCTAAAGTGTGTGGAGAGATTAATGCCATTTTCAAAGAATAAAATGCTACTGCTATGTGTCATGTATTGATGTAAGGAACTTATTTCCCTTTGCACCAGATGCAAGCCACACTGACTCGCTTACTTCTATGTAATTGCTCACTACAATACACTTCTTCAAACATGTTAATAGTAATATCATACTGGAGAAATGTACTGAATTCTAATATTAGAAAGTAGTATAAAATATATAAGCAAATGAAAAAATATATTTAAGTTTTGACAAATATTCAATTGATAAACATTACAAAAATATTGCAATTGAGCAGACAGAGTAAATATATATCAAAATGAGAATTGATGGTAAAAAGAAAAGTACAAAAGAACTAAAAGCTTTAAAGAAAGAATAGAAAGAGGAGAATTAGAAAAAGAGAAATATTACCAAAGTTATATTTGACCTAGTGTACCTAGTCAAGGGGACTTAACTCTAAAGGTTGATACTAAAGAAAAGTGAGGTTGCAAATTTGGATACAGTTTGTTGCACAATATTTTCCAATGGCAAAACAGATAGGATTCATAACAAATATAAGTACTGAAACACTTCCAGAGGTATCCGATAGCAAACAATTATTTTTATGCCTCGAATCATCTTTCACTTCAATGATTTAAGATAGAAACTAAAAATCATAATTGCTTAATATTGCATATATAAATATATAGCATAAAAGATTTGTAACCAAAATAAAATGCATTTCTACCTTCAAAATTTTATTTTTCTTTAAATCAAGAGAAAATATAACATACTGTGAAACATTTTATTGTTTTTTACTTAGTGCCAAACTGATATTTGTTTAAACCATATGCTTCAAGAATAAGATACATATTTCATTTCTATATTGTATTATTATTGTACCGGTGTGCAGGAAATGGAAGCAATTAATTCACACCAATTTCGTTCTTGTCATATAAATAGGAATTTTTAACCTATTTTTCACGAAAGCAATCATTACAATTTATCTTCTTTCATGTGAATCTATTAAACTTCAAATTAATTTTCCACTTGAGAAATGTCCTTAAAAATGTTATTTTAATTTTTTTAATAATGGTTTTTACAATATACTTTCATGGATTCAATTTTAAAACATTCTCTTGGGATTATTATTCCTGTTAGTGTTAAATTATGGTACGATTAATAAATTTTAATCATTAATATTATTACATACAACAAACACTAACAGTAAAGTCTATAGTGCATTTTTTAATTTTATCTAAGAAAATGTACACAACATGAGAGATCGATGTCGCTGTAAAAGGAAAATGTAAAGCTTTTTTTGTGTGGTTGAAGATAAAGCATTTTTTTTACTGTTGTTAGCATTGATGCATATTAAAGAATCAGACTAAAAATGAAATTATACCTCAACAAATTTGTGTCTCACCATTATGGACATTATAAACAAGGGACCATTAAAAAAGCCCTAAAACTTTTAGGGCTAAAAGTCTAATCAACAGGAATTGTGCCTTGGGAATGTCATCTGGTCCCATAAACATTCTTTTAAAAATGGATCATAAATTTTAAAAACCAGATACAATCGGTCGTATAAGCAGACACAACGACGAGTAATACAGTGTTACATATGTGACTTTCATTTCAACTACTCACTATTGTAATATTTACCAACAATAATTAAAAAAAAAAAAAATTAAAGCAAAAATTGATTAAACATCCAAAGATGTATGTAGAGTTCTTAAAACAATTTACCTCGATTGTATTTTTGTTAAAATAAAGTGAACTTTTGGCTTGCTTTCAATTGCAACTAAAAATGTTTCTCACTAATAGAGTTTGAAAACTATTTGCATTTTTTAAACTTTTCTGAAAAGTTCATCCAAGTTTTTTTTCCTCAACAAGAAAAAAAAGATTTTTGTTAATTCAGAATTTTAGAAATTTAAAAGGTGATATCTTTATGGTTTGATTTATTAAAATATTTCCCTTATTAAACCATAACCATAATTAATGCTCAAAAATAAAATGAATTCTAAATGTTTCAAAAGTTTTAAAACTTTTTTCTTCAAAAAGATGTGTAAAATAGTAAAAATAAATAAAGCATAAGACACGACATAAAGTGTTCTTTACTGTAACGACGAAAAGAAAAATATGTACATACTTACCTCACGATTAGACTGAGATAATAAATTTAAATTACTATAAAAAAAAAATGATCCTTTCAAAAGAACATTTAAAATGAAAAATTACTACTGTAGTAGTTATAAGTTTAAAAATTACCTACTTAAAAAAAATGATCGGTTGTAATAATAATCGCGAACTTTTTCTTCTCTTTTTAGGTACTCTCTGGAAATAATGAGACTTCTATGGAATAATGTCACATAGAAGTTTTTTTTTGTTTTTATGAAATCGAAAACAGACCGGTATAAAAAAAATACTGCCTGACTTATGAACAAAACCACTTACGACAACATGGTCACGTGAGCAAAATGTAAATGTCCATGTTTAAATGCCATTGTGCTACTTGATATTTATTTATTTATTTACGAACAAGTAAAATATCAAAATCTAAGTGAATAATTTATAAATTATTCAACAGAACCTGTAGGCTGCCATCATAGTTTAAGTTCTATTATCTAGGTCCATTGATCAATGATTATAAATAAGGAAAAATTGAACAAGGATTGAAAAAGAAAAAAGTCAAATTAGTTTCGTTTCGTGTATTAAGTGAGCGTGTTTAATAATTTACGAACTGAAAAATATTTCGAGGACTATGAACAATTTTAACTTTGTTGTTCCAAAATCTGACCCTTAAAAGAAATTAAGAATTTAAAAATCATTCAGGGGATGAGCTCTAGTGTTGAGTTTTTAGTAAACACTCATTTGGAATCAAGTGAGAATAGTATTGCAAACATTTTGTTAAGGTAAGCATTTAGAGCACAGCAGATTTAAACATTTTTAGTTCTTTTAAATAATGACCGTAGTTCATTGTTGATTTCGGTACACATGTTCTTTGCTGTTGCATAAAGAAAGAATAATTGTAATCATACAGAAAATAACAACACCTCTTTCTTTAGAAAGTAGAGAAAGGTTCAAATCAAAGTAAGACAGAGAAAAACTGTAAATCTACATTACAACATGCACAAGAAGTAATATAGGCAAACGTTATAAATATCAGTAAATAAAACGTAGACAAATCAGTTATCATGGAAGTTTAAAGTGTAGTGTAATAGATAATTGTAGGAAATAGATTTTTAAAAACTCCGTTCGGAAAATAAAGAGTGAATTTTGTACCGGTTAGAGGTTTAATTTTGGGTCTTGAGAGTTTCTAAAGATAGAAATTTCTATTATATATATATATCGTTTTTATTGTACACATGTTAAAGTGAAAAATTAAAAGTTAAGACATTTTACTCAATTTCGGGTTTGTCCACACCCATGGAATGATGAACAACAGTAGTTTTTAAAGGACATTGGTCAAAAATAAACAAAACAAACGAAAAAATGTGTTAAAAATTTAAATTTAGTAGATCACAAATTAAAGTAAAGGTTTTCAAACGTTATCTGACAGCTGATCTTCAGAAAAAGGGCTAAATTTAAACATGACACTAACGTAAATAAACCTCGGAAGAGAAATGACAACTAAAGCCAACCAAACATTGTTATTTTAAAAGTAAACCGACCATTTACTCCGACTAAAAATGTTGCTTTCTAACATCGAAATAAAAATTACAAAGGGTCACCAAGTAAATAGACCTTTAGAAGACTTTCTATAGTTTATTTTAGAAATTGTTTCAAAGTAAAAAAGGCAGAAAGTATAGAAGAAATTGTAAACGTATGAAGCGCTCAGTGACTTCACCGAACACCTTTCCTACCTTAGACGCCATCTTGCCTCAAACGTGGATAACAGTGACGTCACAACCGGTATTTGTTCGGGCAACAAAAATAAGACTTTTTTTTTTTTTTTCTTACTATCTACATTTTTAAGTTTAATAAAATATTTATTAACTTCAGTATGCCCACAAATAGATATAGTTGTCAATTATTTCTTTTATCAAATCGCGATAAAGAAGTGAATAAATTTTGCACTCTTCCAAAAGGGGTATCAGGTTATAAGTGACATGTAAAAAAAAGTTGCAAAATGGTTTTAAAGTTACTTTTTGAAAAATACTTTGCTAAATATTTATGTTTATTTTTTATCTTCAAAAACGACTTGTTGAAATCATTTAAAAAATACTAAAATTCATAGCTTATAGAAACTCTTTCAACTCAACATCCCTTGTAAACGTAGATGTAATCAATTTTTTACTGCGCATGTCCTCTTTTTGCCCGTTGACCCGCGAGTACGGTGGACGTATTCTGGCTCACCGCTGGTCTTAAGGATTTGATTAAGTCGGCCAGAAGATAAACGACACAATGGTGAGTTCTTTATTCAAATTTGTCATTTTTTTTTATCATTTATTGTATTCTAATTTCAAATTTGATTATTTTGAATCCCTACTTTTGGAAGCATGTGTCTGTTGTCCGCCATTTTTAACTTATGGCGGATGATCATATGAAAATGTTTGTGTAAAAAAACTAATAATTGCTTTTTTTCCTTTTAATACCTTTTTTTATCACTTCACAGGTAAATATATGAAGAGCAATATAATTTAAGTAAATGTTTATATTCCTTATACTGCTGAATAGTTTCATCAATCTTAATTTTATTTTGTCTGGTATAGGAACACATGGTTTCTTTTGAGAAGCGATTTTCGAGTAAAATCAGGATGTTTATTTAGTGTTGAATTTTTCTTCCACTTTTTTTTTAAAGAAATGTGTTCTGAACTTATTCTTTCGATCGTAATCCAAAAATTACTGTTGAAAAACAGGAATAGATAACATTTTATGCGTTTGGATCGTACCATACCTAACTGAAAATCGGGTGGGGAAGAAAAACTTAAATTTGTCGGCAAATTCTCAGCCAATTCATAATTCACCAACTTTTTTTTTTCTTATTCTCTTAATGAGGAATATATAACTACCCTCAAGCCAAAAATTCTTAATTAATATCCATGTAATTGCCGTGTAAATTTTATTTAAAACCTATTTTTCACTTGCAAAAGACTTACAATTATACACGAACGTTTCCCTTAAATTTTTGCTAGCTTTATATTTTGGAACATTACTTCACATTTGTAAAAACTAAAAATAAAAAGTGAATGAGAATAAAAAACACCAGGGAGTCGTAAACCGAACTTCAAAGGGACAAAACTCTATTCCCTGTTTAGGATCTAGTTTCCTTAAGTTGAATGTCTTTTCAGAAGTTTTAAAATTAACTTCTGAAAGAAATGCAGTTAAGAGAAAATTCGGAAAGCTACAAAAAAATCTACCAGAATTTTTTTTTTTTTTTTTTTTTTTCTCTCCAATGACCTGTATTATTTAGGAGACCTAATTTTGAAGAAATTCTTAAATGAAAAATAAAAGTAAATAGGCTTTTTAAAAAGTGCAGTTAAAATGCATTTTATTTACTAATCGTCATGAAAATGGATGTAAGAATTTTGTACTTCATTAGTTCTGTTTTCTTTTAGGGAAAATATTTAAAAAAAAAAAAAAAAAAAAACACCAATGCAGAACAATGTTGGGAAAGTATTAGTTTTATTAATCTCATTTTTCCATTTACATGCTTTACTTGGTGGTTTTTAGTAAATTGGATTTTTCCTTTTATTTCGTGTCTGTTCTAAACGTGTTACAACGCAACCAACTAAAATCTTCTCCACGTGCGCCAGGGGAATAGGTACCGCCAATTTCTTTCTTTCTGTAAGCAAGAAAAAAAATCGCTAACCTTCTTTTTAAAAGATGTACAAGAATATCCGACTTAAATTTTCATGACTTTTATACTGATAAGTTATTTTTCCATCTTAAAGAGCGTTTAAAAAAAAAAAATAAATAAATTGACGCCTTACTAAAATGCACTTTTAGGCTTTTTTTTATTTTTTTATTACCTACTATTCAGACCGGAATGTTTACCGTGCTGGTGATAATGATGAATCTTATTCCTATTCATTCGCGGTTTCCACCCGAGAGCCTTGCTGCTCATTGAAGGATTTTAAAGTACCTTCCTTGGATGTCTGAATCTCACTGCACAGTAAACTTCCTAATTTTCATCTATCTACCTGAAAAGAATATTTCAAAATTTGTACACTGGATCTGTAATCTCTCCAACATTGACACAAAAACTAACAAATTCAAAATTTTTTTCTCAATTTCCCTGAAATCTGTTCCAGATCGTAAATTAAAAATGCAATAAATCTGATTATTCAATTATAGAAACTTAATTGATTTTATAAGATTTATGAAGGGCATTGTCTTGAAGAAAAATTCGGTGGAAAAAAATGTTTAAGAATTATTTAAATTTTAATTATAGCTTTATATAAAATCGTTTAAAATTTTGCATTATTTCAATCCGATTAGGTGATGTTATTTAAGTGATGAACATTTTACGAATCAAAAGCTTTTCATTAAAAGTAGTTTTTACACAACATTTCTTTATGTATACGAAACGTACCCCTTTATGGCGACCATACACGACATCAGAAAATAAACGATAACTAAATAAATTTAAAATCAACACTCCTGAAATTAGAATATGGAGAACATTTACCAACATTTTTAAGATTACTGAGAACTTAAAAATTATAGTGTTGTTCACCCTTCATTTTCTTAGTATCGACCCCTCGGAAAATTACGTGTCAAGTGACTTACGAGGTGTTAGGCACTTTTAAAAACTTCATTTTAATTTAAAATGAGGTTTAAAATTTTTAAACCTTAGGTATCAAATTCAGTAGAGGTACCTATAAAACTAAAAAAGTTTCAAATCTCTAGTCAGCTAATCTTCTGGAAATTAAGTTTTAGAAATTTAATTCATGAAAGATTTTTCATAGAGAATCCTGTGTTGGCAAATTATTAGTGTTTTATTTTTTTTGTTAATACTAAGAAAAATTCCTGACTCGATGTAAATTATTTTTTTTGAATACAGTTAAATATTTTGCTTATTAGAAATATTAAATTTAATCTATTACAATTAAAACTAAAATACTTCATGAAAGGGCTTATTTTCACTTTTTTTCTTAATCACTAAAAATTTTTCAAGACTGAATTCTCTATGAAAACCATTCAGAAATTAAATTTCTAAAACTTCATTTGCAAAAAGATTAGATGACTAGAGTGATTTGGAACGTTACTTTTAAAATTATAGGTATCGCTTTTTTTATGTACTAAGTGGTAGTATTACAATGTCTTTTTTAGGGATCTCCACTTTTTCGGCAAAATTTTCGATGCCTAAGTTTAAAAAATGAATTAAAACGAAAAAACATTCTTGAAGATTTCATTTTAGCTCTAATTGAAAGTTTAATAATTAAATTTATTTTCATTAAGTAAACAATTATTTCAGATATTGGAATGTCAAATTTAATTTCGATCTCCAAAGACTACTTTTAACCCCCCAAAAAAAAAAAATATTTCAGAAAATGGGTTTTGTGCGAAATTTCATGAAATTAAGTAAGGGGTGACATTTAAAAAAAAAGTAAATATTCAAAAATCAAAAATAATTTTATTTGTAAATAAGTCCCGGAAATTTCATTAAATTCGGACAATTACTTTATTTTTGCAAGAACTTCAAAATCAATGTGTTTCAATGGAGAAAAGCGCAACAAAAAAAAAAAAAAAAAAAAAGTGCCCCCAAATGGCGTAAACAAAAGACTTTAACCAAAATTTCAAACATGTTAGGACTAAAAAAAATTCTTTAAAAAAAATAGTTTAAAAATACTTTGGTCGTTCATCTTAACATAAACATTTTGACAAAACTTTATTTTCATTAAGTTTGTGGCCCCTTTCGTTACGCTATGCTGTTTTCCTGCGAAAAAACAGAGCTACCTACTTTTAATGGTTAATCTTTATTTCAGGCTCATTATGCTAAAGATAGTGGGAAAGCTCCTGCTGATGAGATCCAGATCCATCGCATCCGTATTACTTTGACTAGTAGGAATGTAAAAAGTTTGGAAAAAGGTGAGATTTGGGTTTTCTTTATTTTAAATTGTGTAAAAGCTGGATTTGTGACTCTTGTAAGAATTAGACAGTCTGGACATTCTCCCCCTCTTCAATATACCTCTTAATTGTCTTTCTATTTCACTAAATCTTCTGGATTAATAACTATTACTCTGGTCAAAATGTCTTTGTGCAGGAGATAATGATGAATCTTATTCCTTTCATTCGCGGTTTCCACCCGAGAGCCTTGCTGCTCATTGAAGGATTTTAAAGTACCTTCCTTGGATGTCTGAATGCTCCTGTAATCTAATTTAAATTTGATAGTGTTAATTTCTATATTTACAGGGTGACTGTAAATCATATACTATGGATAGTGATAAGAGAACTATCTGCTCTTCACAAAGTTGAATATGGCACATGGTCCCCCAACTGAAATTCACTTCAATAACAATCTTGATACTAACTTGTTAACCTTTTTTCTTTGAGTCAGGCATGATCTATAATGCAGTTGAATATTTCTCAGATTTTGTTGATGAAAAATATGGTGATTTGAATTTTTTGTGTGGGGAGAATAGGTAAATCCATACTTATCACCTATCCACAATAACAAACACTTACTGTGATTTGAAGTTGTAAATAGCATATAAGTTGTCAAACCATTGGGGTTTGAGTAAAAGTGTTCTAAATTTTCAGTAATTACCTTGAAAGTCTTGCAGGAGATAATGATGAATCTTATTCCTATTCATTCGCGGTTTCCACCAGAGAGCTTTACTGCTCATTGAAGGATTTTAAAGTACCTTCCTTGGATGTCTGAATCTCCTTGCAATTTCAAAATTGATTCTCTTGCATGTCTGAGGTTATGAGTTCTCAATTTTGGTGTAATCATTAATAGTGGAAGATTTTAATTTCATATCTCGATTAAGAAATTGGTTTCTAGTTAAATTGTCTATCTTTTTGGAAATTAAGTTTATCTCTATTAATCTTATTTTCACAGCCTTCAGCAAGTAATGTCACTTGACTTATTTGTTCATAATTTCCATCAGGTTTATTAATCATTGGAGGGTTTACAAATGCCTTCTGAATGCTTGAATCTAGTGTTGTAATTGTTCAATTGTCTGCAATAACATCTTTAAAATCTAACCTGCTTAAGTGGATAATTTTGATTTATAAGGGCTAAGTTGCCTAGTATAAATGTTATTTTTTTTTTAATGTGTGCTTTATGTATGTAAATACCTTGCCCATTAATGAAAAAAAAAAATAGTAAAAAACTTTGAGAAAAATAAAATTGGAGATAGTGATGAATCTTATTCCTAATTCATTCGCGGTTTCCACCAGAGAGCCTTGCTGCTCATTGAAGGATTTTAAAGTACCTTCCTTGGATGTCTGAATCTCCTAAAAATTTCTTTCCTAATGAGTCTGGCTTGGGAGGCTGAATAGTAAATAAATATAACTTGATTACCAAGGAAAGAAAATGCAGTTTAAATGATAGCGGTGTGTTTGTTCGTTTTTGTTTTTTCTCTCTTTCTCTCATATTGTGCAGGCAATTTTCTGTTGTATTCTTACTTGGGGCACTTCCTTTAAGTAACTAGAAGTCAAGTTTGCTTAACTGTAAGCGAAGTATTAAAATTTTTATCTGGGTCTGTATGAAAACCATGCATTCATTGCTTAAAATTAGCATTTCAGGTCATGGTAGAACAACAAGGCAAGTTGCGTTTAACTCTTGTTTTGAAGAAAAGACCAATTTTAAATTGCAGGCTTAGTTATGTTGTGTGATTTGTAGATTTAAGGCACTTGGGATTAAACTGCTGAGGTTTTATAATTTATCTAAATATTCTGGTGAAATAAGCCCTTCTTGGCAAAGGGAGTTAATGATGAATCTTATTCCTAATTCATTCGCGGTTTCCACCAGAGAGCTTATTGCTCACTGAAGGAATTTAAAGTACCTTCCTTGGATGTCTGAATCTCCCAAAAGCCATTGAACTTAAAGTAATGATTGGTGCTATTTAAAGTAATAAATTATGAATCTTTGTGTTGGCTCTATATTCTGGTTCTTAGACAATCATGTGAACTGGGGCTGGATTTTTTTAAAAAAAATTTTTTAAGACCCATTTCACAACAGACTATTTTCAGTATTTTAAGCAGAACAGGAGATGATGATGAATCTTATTCCTATTCATTCGCGGTTTCCACCAGAGAGCCTTGCTGCTCATTGAAGGATTTTAAAGTACCTTCCTTGGATGTCTGAATGCTCCTGTAATCTAATTTAAATTTATGATAGTGTTAATTTCTATATTCATTTTACAGAATGTAACCTATAGAAGTATTCTTTATGAGGTTTATATGTAATTTTAAAGGCAAATGTTGAAGTTACATTTTCTCTCCAATGTCCTAGAAATGATTGATACAGGTATTAATGATGAATCTTATTCCTATTCATTCGCGGTTTCCACCTGAGAGCTTTACTGCTCATTGGAGGATTTTAAAGTACCTTCCTTGGATGTCTGAATCTACCTGTAAAAGTTTATTTTTTTTATTGTAATTTTTCAAGTTACAGGGTTTTTTGTTTTTTATTATTATTAGAATAGTTTGCCAGTAAATTAAATGTTTCTTTGGCAGATTGCCTTGTGGGTCAGGTGAATAAATGTATACTTGTAATGCTTTTGTGAACTTAGTGTTGCACAATGCAGTTTTTTTTTTATGGATTGTTTGAAGCTAACTATTAATCACTTATTGCACTAATTAAGCCGGCTATGTATCATGTTTTGGTTGCTACTTGGTGGTTTGCGGTGCATATATCAATGTAAGCTGGTCTCTCCTGTATTTGATTTTACATTGAGGCTATGCTTGAACACTTTTTCCTCAAATTATAAAGAAAAATAATACAATGCAAATTATATTTACAGTATGTGCTGATCTTATCAGAGGAGCCAAGGATAAACAACTAAAAGTAAAGGGACCTGTGCGTATGCCTACAAAGATCTTGCGTATTACTACACGAAAAACTCCTTGTGGTGAAGGTTCTAAAACCTGGGACAGGTATCAGATGAGAATCCATAAAAGAATCATTGATCTTCACAGCCCTTCAGAAATTGTGAAACAAATTGTATCCTTCTTGTTTGTAATTAAAACCATTTTTGTTTGTGTGTGTGCCAGTTTCCATTCTCCAAACTTATATTACACTTTAAATTTACATGTCTGGTAGAATTTTATTCAGGGTTAGTATTTTGTGGTCACTTCAAACCAATGCTTAATTAGTTCATATAAGCATTAGCCTTGCACTAATTAAGCCGGCTGGGTGCCATGACTTAGTTGGTATTTGGTGGTATACGGTGCATATATCAGTGCAGGCTGACCTCCACTGTATTTATCCTTTACTGATTCTTACATTGAGGTTATGCCTGGACATCATCTACTCAATCAACATAGAATTTTTTTTTTTCTCTCTCTCTCTCTCTCTCTTACATCAGAAATATATAGCATATTAAAAGTGGGGATAATTCTTCACTTCAAATTAATCTTACAATAGATTGTGCAGTCAATTTGTAATGGTTGTAGTTTTACTTTATATTTATGCAGTTTATTCTGTAGGTGTGAATTAAGGTAAACTGATGCTATCACTTTTAATATAACAAGTTTCTTCTGAAACTGATTGTTATAAAAATTAAAACAAAATGCTCTTTTTACAGATTTAGCTTTGTAATTACAAGGTAAAAATGATCTTTTCATTTTATCTATACAACTTTTATCTCGGTATCTGTTGCATGACTTATAACTTTTTTTTTTTTTTTTTTACTGGGGAAAAGAACATGGGTTAGATTTAATTGTAAATGCTAATTATTAATTCTTTGATATTCCTTAACTTTCTGTTCAGACATCCATCAGTATTGAGCCTGGTGTTGAAGTTGAAGTTACCATTGCAGATGCATAAACAAATATCACTGCAATAAATTTATTAAAAAAAACTTTCATGTCTTTGTTATTTTGTGT
The DNA here is from genome assembly GCA_903632075.3 of Acanthosepion pharaonis. Lineage (NCBI taxonomy): Eukaryota > Metazoa > Mollusca > Cephalopoda > Sepiida > Sepiidae > Acanthosepion > Acanthosepion pharaonis. Next base: position 1,639,977 of record CAHIKZ030004620.1, on the reverse strand, counting down.
TCCTTTTGTTTGCAAATCTTGGTGCTGGTTTTAAAAGAAAGTTAAAAACAAATTGTAAATGTTTACCTGCAGATGTGGATATTTTGAGGTAGTGTAATGTCTTAAAAACTCCTGGTCCCCAAACAAAGCATTCACATTCATATCACTAATCATACTACCTTAAAATCAAAATCTCTATACATGACAAATATTAAATTCACTTGTCCCTTTTTGAGATGTGTATGTTCAGCTTTTCCCTCTTGATTATTCCTCTTATCAGCTCTGCTTCAGCACCATGATGTATGGCTAGCTTCTCTGCAGAACATGGCTGACTGCTTCAATCCCAATTGTAGCTGCTAATCTGGGCCAGAATTTATCGAATATTTTGTCGCTTGTGATATAGCATTTTTCCTTTTGGTCAATTGAACACCATTTTAGTAGCCGATTTCAAAGACTATCTGCTGGTCAAAAAACTGAAAACTCTAGGTAAATTCCGATTCCATTCTGCATGGGTTCCCCAATCATAGTGTATGTGTGCATACAGCCACAACTCTCCGAATTCAATGTCATAATTCTTACTAAAGTGCTATATAATACATAAAGATTTCAATAATATGACAGCTAGTTACAAGTAACAAAAATTGTAAAATCCTTAAAACAAAAATCACTTACTGATGTCGGCATTCAGCATATATCAAATACTGAGAATCTACATTAGATTAGTTCAATACAATTTAGTGGACCAAAGGTTAGCTATTTATTTCAAATTGTGTGGCTGTACTTAGAAGTGATGCAACTGCTAAATAAAGTATTTTTAACTCTTGGTGCTGCATCAACTTGGACTTGTTCCATAAAGGGACAATTCAATATAATTTGCACAATTATAGAAAGTTATGCTGATCAATTTAATGTCTGGTTCAGACTCTAATCTCCAGTTGGAGGAGGCCTATGGCATTGAAAGATTCCTACTTTAAAGGTGAGAGGCTTAGCTGTGTTTTGCAACTTAACAGTTGACTCAGATATGTCATCTAATTACAACTATTTACTATTGTCTAAAAAGGCTTGATATTACCATCTCATCTCAAATTACCTTCAGTATGTTGTTGGCTGAGAGGCAAGAAAGGGTTTGTAAATTTTAATGTCTTCTAAACAGGATCCTTTGATAAATAGACCCATCTTGATAAAAAGTTATCTTGACAGTTTATGAATTAGTGTTGGCTAAGCTATATCTGGTTTTCTGGGCAGTTGCAAGTTTTATCTCTGACTTGTATGGAAGGAATAGACAAGTGGCACAAAGAATTAACTGATAAGAATAATTTACACCTGTATTAAAATATTTGATTCAAAATTCCAAGATGGCCATTTTATGAAAGACAGCTGAAGAGAGCAAGCACAGTGTAGATTGTAGTTGACTAATGAAAAAGACAAAGAAATTGGAAATTACATGTTTGTTGATTCACAGAACTTATGGATGACTCAATCTCAAGTGGGGATTTGAACATGAAGCAGAATTTGTTAAATAGTAAGACTAGATCTTCATTGAGCCATCTCTGGTGCAATATGCCAAAGATTGGTCTTGCTAAATTTTTCAAATTCCAGAGAAGTGTTCTCTGGTTGTCTACATTAATACTCTGCTGAGATGCTCACTTCATTACTAAGTCAATTTTAAAATTCAACCTGACTGCATTTTAAAAAAGAAAAAAAAAGCCATTTGTTATTGAACAAAAAGTACTAATATCTGGTTGGGTTATGAATATTCAATAAATGTTAGATTTGAGCAAATTCCTTTTTCTAAACATGAGAACAACCAAGATGGAGTAAAGTCTGTCTTGGTCCATAACCTGTTGAGCTGCACCTGCTTCACACACACACACACTTCACAGACAACAAAAAAATGTGAGATTCAAAATGCCTTTGATATTACTGCAAGGAAACTTTCCTGCCAAAAAGTCATCAAACAGCTATGTAGAAAGGTTAACAATTGATTATGTATCTAAATCCTATTTATTAAATTGGTTAGTTAATAGAATATATTGGTTTGTATTGTGGAATTGGTTTTCAGTAGAAAGAAAAGTTACCACACCTTGATGGAAAATCATGATATCACCATCAGTTCTGTTTACCTCCCATCAATTGCTGTGAAGATCAATAGTAGTCCATCTTTGGCAGTGCTGGCTACCAACAGAGTTCATAATAATGAGGGTGGTAGGAACTGAAAATTGAGGATAGATAATAAAATTGTAGTGTTCAAGGGAGTCTGTTCTACAAAGTGGTAGCAATGGTTAGAGAACTGAGGGGAAAAAATAAATAAAATGACTGTTTATAAGATGAATATTTAATAACATTATGTCCTTGCAAATATGACATTTTGCTGGTATCAGAAATTTCCATCAGTAGAAGGGCATTATGAACATTGGAACTGTCATTTTCTGAAATTGTACAGATGTGGAGCCAAGTGTGGGTTTTTATATTGAACAAGTGGTTAGAGAACAAGAATGAGAGATTGTTGCCAAAATGAACTCATCTGTGGGAAAGACTGCAGAGTAGAGAATAGGTCTTCTCCTGCGAGAGTGTATAAACAAAAGCATCTGCAATACCCCATTTTTGGTTTAATCTGACTCTGACTCTTGTAAAGTTAAAGCATAGCAGAAGGAATGATAGAATGCACCAACTATTCTGACAGTATCTTTAGTAAGGAATTAGCCTTATGTGTCTTAGAAAACAAAGTCATTGACCGAAAAGGCTATGTAATATACGTTCTTAATACTTTTTAGGATTTTCAATAATCTTGCTTTGATGGAGAATGGTGTTATGACCAGTGAATTTTGCCACAAATTTGCTCTATTTTTGTTAATATTTTAATTATTGCAAGAGTTTCAAGATATGATTGATTATCACCCATTTGAATTTTAAAAAGAAACAATAACTTATTCTAGAACTAAAAGCCAGAGGACTCTTTTTATGACATTGCCCTATTATATTTGGTAGAGTCAACACTCAAGAAGCAGCTTTTAACTTTTGACTGAAAAAAATCATATTTTGGAATGATTCCTTTCACTAATTATGGAAACACTTGTACATTTTGATATAACCTGAATATCAGAATACCAACAAAAATAAACAAATATTTAGTAATAAGCGCAACATTTTATAAAACACTGAGATTACAAGAAAGGAAAGGTCCTTTTTTGTTTGTAGTGTGTATTTGCTTCATTTTGAGTTTAAAAGTGACTTACTGTGCAAATCAAAAGTTCTTTCATTGAGTATGTTTGACCCATAACTGGTTCAAAACTGCTGTTTAGACATGATACTGCTTTTTTTAGATTGCAACTTTATCTCCATGGATGATTGCTGTCTGTATGTAGGTTGCCTGCATTGGTTACTCGTTTCTATGGGCTGATGCTGCTTGCGAGTTGTAATGTTTGCAAAAAATGGTATGATTTGTTAAATTAGGGATAAATTTTCTACACGATCACTAGTTGCACATTTCTTTATAATTAGTGATACTCTACAAATAACTCAAATATAGTATTACTCTTCTTGTGCATTTATAAATTTGACTTTTAAATATCTGACCGTGCTTCAAAGAAAACCGATTAAGGAATTTTATTGGAATATTTTTCACCATTTTAAGTTTTGTCTTTTATGCATATTTGGTACATGAATAACAAATTTAGTATAGAAAGTAAGGAAATTGAACAGAGGATGCACTAGGGACAGTTTCTCACAATACTGCAAATTGCTACAAAGCCAAAACAACCTGAAAATTCGAATCCAAACTCATTCAGAAATATCTAGGCTGTCAACTATATGCAACAACTTTCTTTGATCAATTGTTAAAAGTGGCTTCAATGAATGAAGTCTATAGATTTTATCAAGGATTGTGCTTGTGACGTCGTCCCTCGGTCGCAGCGCCAACTGTGACTTTCTATCCTGATCTACCACGGCGCCAGTTGTGACGTCCCCAAACAGCATCAATTATGACGTCCTCCTCGCTGCTCCGTTTGGGTGTCGCTGCTCCAAACGTGACGTTCGCCTGTCACGTCAGTCGTGTTGTCTCGTCCTGTGACGACCAGCTGGCTTGGGTATCGGTTGCGGCACCCAAATGTGACGTTCTAACCTTTTGGTGATTCGGGTGGGAATCTGGTTAGATTGGATATCAGCCTCGTCGTTCCCAACTCGCTTCCAACGCCTGGTTACCAAGGTAACTGCATTGATCTCCAGTCTGCCTACCCGCGTTGTGAATTGATCTTAGGCAGACAAGATCGAACAGTGGTTGGGGCTGTAATGCAAACTGAGTTCAACGGGGATGATAACACACAAATATGCATAAAAGAAAATAAAAGGAAAACTCAAAAAGTTCAAAGTATCAAGGAAAAAGGTAACAAACTTTATGTCTAGTTGTTCGATACATAGGACTGCATCTATCTCCCGACCCGTTCTGTGGATTGTGACATGTCGATTTCCGTTAGGCAAGTTTTAACGCTTCAAGTTGTTTGCTCTCTAAGAAATTGGTTTTTCGGTGTGTCTTCGGACAAAAGCCGAAAGAAAAAAAAAACTTATTTCGGTAGTCTGGTTCTAAGTCGCTCTTCAAAATAATTGTTTTGGGGTTGAAGAGGAGTCCAGAATTTTGCGTGAATCTTGGTCAGCTATCTCGAGGCGGTTTCAACTGGAGACTGACTCTGGGAATTCAACTCTGGAAACTCGAGCCCAAAACTCTGATTTCTGCCTGTTGGGGCTTCGCTTTTATTGATGCCAACCAAAACCGGGGTGGTTCTGTTGGCGTCGGGGTTTCTCGATAATTCTAAATACATATCCACCTCTTTTATTTCTGGTTAGGGATTTTCCACTCTTTTCCATTTTTGGTAACCCCTCCTCACTCCCACTTTCTCACCATACCTCTGAGGGGTGTGAACTACCCTCCCCACTTCTTCGTAGCAGCTTCTCATACTTATACTCTGGATAGGGCGTTGACAGCCTTCTTCGTGCGTCACGTGATCACTCCCGGCCAATGAGGTCTTGGTCGGGTATCTTTCCTCCTCCTTCGTGCGTCACGTGATCACCACTTGACCAATGATGTCTTATCGGGCGTGAACAATCCGTGGCTTTGTTTGGGAAAAAAAAATACCTTGCTTAACTAAAAATATATTAATTATCTCTTCTCTTTCCTTTTTCTTCCTTTCAAATCGCCGTTATCATTTCTCTAGCCACGAACGGACAATATGACATCTCTTGTTTTACACCGGTGTTTGTCAGGTAGTTTATCGCTAATTTATCAAGATGGTTGGTTTTCGTAACATGGGTTCAGAAAAGAAATATCCCCAAAATTTTCAGTCGGTCTGTCACCTCCAAGGAAGAAATAAAAGCACTCCTGGTTCCCATTCATTTTCCTTCGGTACATATGTCTGATAACATAATTTTATTATCGCAGGGCAAAGTTGTTTCGTCGAAAAGAATTCAGTCAGCTGCACTGCTTGGGTGGGATTTAATTTTCATATCTGTCCAAAGTCCTTTTTAGTGTCCTGTTTCTCGTCACTTATCGAAATAGCATTTTCACTTGAATTTTTCCTGGGCAGTGGTCCAGCCATTCGTGTACGCACCTAGATAACATAGCCGTTATCAAAACGCTTTTGTTTCTTTTTTTCTTTTACTTTTCTTTTTTTACTCAGAAATTCCCTGTCATTGGAATGACACACTTTTTCACTTGTTACTTATCAATATTTTCATTGTCTCTTAGGCCATGTGTGTGGCTGTTTTATCACCTACAATTCGTCTCGCCTTTCTTTCTGCCTTCCTTTCTTTCTCTGCCTCGTAAATGGTGCCACAGCTTCAAAACTTGTGAACTGGTGCTACAGAATGACAAAGAAAGAACTTTACTTTACCAACTAACAAACCACATCATTCAACAACATCAATTAAAATTGATATCACTTAATTTGAAGAGAAAATAATAACCATAACCATGAATATATTGACTTCCACACTACTTCAAACAAAAGATTAGTAAGGAAAATCCCATCAATACTGGAAAGAACAGTAACTGAACTTAAACCTATTTTCTTGAAAAATTGTTTCAATAACAAGATTTTATAAATTTCTGCTGAAAGTAGCAATGGCTGCTCAGTCAATGCCTGCCGAATGTTTCTTTATAAGGAAATTTTATTCACCACTTTAAATTTTAGCTTTTAAAAGCAATTGGTACATTATCTTAAAAGTGAGTCATTTTTGTTTTTTTTTAATCTTGTGCATATTAATATTGCTTTTTGTCTAAATTTCTAAGACAATGAGTAATCATTTATATTCTTGTTAATGTCCTCATCTTTGTTATTATCACAATGTTTTATCTTGTACCCTCCAGCTTTCTTCAGTTGTCAGTGAATCCAGCTAACATTCAGAGAATTTCAGATTGAATCCTTTAAATTAATCTTCCCACATAAATTAAATAAAAATGCAGTTCAAAATTACCTGGAGGGTGAAGTGAGTGTGAAATAATAACTCCCTTCAAATTTGGGTGAGCTGAGGAAAAAGATGGAAAGGAATTTGTGTGACTATGTGAAATTGCTTTTGGACAAATGAATACCTTGTCTTCACAGAAATTACCCATTGAGCCAAGAAGAAAGAAAAGAAAGTAGTGACCCTATGTGAAATTCCTTTTGATATAAAATAAGGAGAAAAATTAAATTAATAAGAAAAGTGTATCTGAAGTCATGAGAAGGGTTTCATTTCTGTTTACTGCAGCCAGTATTTCAAACTGTCTTTCTTCATCTACTTTTGAAAATATGCAAACCATATATCCTTTCTGTGAACAACAAATTCTTTTACCTTTGTCTTAAACATTTTTTAATATTTGTCAGATCATTTAATCTGTTATATAAACATTTCTTCTTCATGACAATTTGTTAAAACTATGTACTTTAAAAATTTCTGATTTATTTTCCTGAAACAAGTTATAAATTCCTCATCTTTTATTATTTGTGTGTTTCCTCATTATTATCCTCCATGATAATCTTGGTTTGAGTAAATCAACTGTTCATTTTAAGCCCATGCCACTATAAGGGCAAAACTGCCAAAATATTATGAAAAACAAAACAAAATGAGAACATTAGTTTGAATGTAAATAAGACAGTCTTCTTATTCTATGTGTGATGCCCCTTCAGGATGTTAGTGATCATGGATCTCTTCAATTTCCTATCTTTTGTAGCTTTTGTCATTTACAAAAGCTCATTAGGTATGTTATGTGCTGTTTTCCTCTGTCCCTCTTGCCTTTAATATGTTCTGTGAGTGTCAAGTTTTCTAAGCCATCTTTTCTCATTATGTGCCCTTGGTAAATAAGACAGTGCTTGTTTATAAATATTACAACCATTAAATTTCTTGTATTATCTTTTTGAATACCTGACCTTTTTAGTTGTCATCAGAAAAATATAAATTTTATTCACTATGTTTTATATTTAATACAAGTCTGGGTTCTTTTGCTTAACAAGGAATTGTATTCAGATATTAAGTTTTCTATAACCTTAAGTTATCCACCTTAAACCTCAGTGCCTTCTGCCAGATTAGTCTTTTTTTAAAATTTGGTGGGAAGTGTCAAAAATATACATAGTAATTTAATAATTCTAATTTACATTATTCAGACTATTGTCCTTATCAACCATTTTTACTAGTGCTCATATTGCAAGCATAGAAATAAATACAATATGGGAACCAGTAATAAGGAGTGCCAGAGATAGCAATGATAACAACAAAGTTGCAATATGAGCTCTGGTAAAAACATGCAATGATAACAGCAAAATTGCAATATGAGCACTGGTAAAAATGGTTGCTGAAGACATTAGGTTTATAATACCCAGAAATTTATACCCAGATGTCCTCAAGGACACAGTGGATAAAGGCATTGGTTAGATCCAGTGACAGGACCCAAAGAGTGTAAGTTCAATACCCGGTTAAGGCAGTGGAGAACTTTCAGAGGGAAATTAACAGGAGATAACTGATAACTGACATCCATCAAACATGGCACGTGGAACTAGAACAGTCTACCCCAGTGAGCGAAATAAAGGGTTCAGTTCAACATTCCAACCACCTGAAGAAGGCCGGAGTGTACAATGGCCAAAACGTTGTAATAAATATGGCGACAAAGATGAGGACAATAGTCTGAATGATGTAAATAATGTACATAATACCTCATCTCAGAAATATAGACAAATTCTAATTTAATTCATTAATATTCACCAATTAACTGGTTATTTATAACAATTTATAATGTTAAATTAAAGTATAACAATAAATAATTGTTACACAAGTTTTGGTATGTGGGTTGTGGGTTGTGTATCTATGACAATCAAGACAAAAAGGATGATCAGTAGTTAAAAATTAAGTCAGATATTAATGATGGAATGCCAATTTTGAGATCTGAAAGTGTATTAACATTGTACCTTTTTTATCTGCTTTAACCTGCAAAATAGAATTTCAATACTTCCCAGTTATCATTTCAAAGTCCACCTCTTTTTTCCTCTTCTTTAAAAGATCACCATGTGATTTCTGATTGCGTTCTCCACACTTCTCATTTTCTTTTGATTCGCTAGCTAGAGAAGAGACGGATTCATACCTTTCTTAATCCTGTCTTAGTCACATGGGATGTTTTGTTACCACAAAATTCCTATTTGGCAACCTGTTTCTTTTGCTTCCTCTAACTACTCTCCTGACTCAGGATTTTTAGCACCTGGTGTAGGTCAGTTGTCATGGGTATCAAATGTTACTTTGTCTTCAGGGTGTCCTGTTATTCCACCTGAATAATGAACATAAGTTTTCATGATTTATATATTTTTATATATTTTTATATATATATATATATATATATATATATATATATATTATGAAATGGATTAAGTCTGACAATTATTTAATATATCTTATGTTTATATATTTATTTTAATAGATACAATTTATTTAGAATGCTCTGTTTTTAAATAAACAGCATTAATTACATGAATGCTCAAGAAGTTTTGTAGAAAATATGCATTCTCCAACAGAAATCAAATCTATCTCCTAGCTGTCAATTGATCTGACATGGTACACCACTGAGCTATAGAGAAAGCGGAGAACACATATTTTCTATGAAATTTCTCAAACATTCAGGCTGGTAAATGTAATTATTGTTTAATTAAAAAACAGAGCATTTACTTAAATAAATTGTATCTATTAAAAATAACATATAAAAATTATATATATATATATATATATATATATATATATATATATATATATATATATATTATTTTTCAGTCCTGTAATGAGTTTAGCTTTGAAGAGGAGACTCCAGAACATTCACCTGCAAACAAATCTCTGAGCAGGCATTGCAAGAATGCTTCCTTCAGCTGCAACACCCTCAGTCATGACAAGGCCAGGCAAAGAAACTTATTTCCTTTTTGCATTATGCCATGGACAAAGTCCAGAAATTTGGGTATTTTCTATCACTACTCGCATTATCCTTGTGCGGGGCTTTACGTACACACACGCGTAGTAGTCAGGGAGATCCAAATCCCAAAGTTTAAGAACAGGGGAGGTTACTCATGTTAGAAATAAAACATGTCGTGACTGGTGAAAATTTCAACATGGCGACTCCCTCAGCAACATGTTGTTTACGTTGAGTTGATAGGTAACCAAACTGTTAATATTCTTTTCGTCTTCAACTGATTTCATTGTTATCAAAGAGCTCTTCTCCTGTATGTATCTGAGATTTTTTTCTTCTCTTCGTTTGTTCTTATTCGAGATACTATTTTTATATATTGTTGGCGGGTGATGCAGCGCCTGTTGCTAACGTCTGTAAAAAAAATAAAGTTGCTTTTTTGTTTTGTTTTCCATTTTAACAAAGGAAAATAAATCACTAGGTGCATTTTATTTTCATTCAAAATTGTAAAAATTAAACGGGCAACGTTCTTTTTTTAATTTTTTTATTCAAGGTAAAGATTGAAAACTTAAAAAGAAAATTGCTTTTATTTTTTAGCACAATGTTTCTTTAACTTTCAAAACTGATTTTTTAAATGGACAAAATAATAAAAGTGGTCTGTTCTTTGTTTTGCCCAAAAGTGAAAATAATTTGAGAATATTTTTAGCATCATCGTTTGAATTTTAGTTATATAACATATTCATTTTCTTACGAGTATATAAACTCTGAACTGAACAGAGAGAGTGCTGAAAAATTCCCGACCCAACTAAGAAACTCTCCCCACAAAAATTGTGATCATTTGGTTACTTTTTTTGCTAATAATTGGTCGAACTGAGAACTTTTCATACCACTCTCATATATTTACTCATAGACAAATTTCAGAGTTATTGGCTTAATGTTGACTATTTCTTTACAAACGGCATTATCTTTTTCGGTGTGAATAATGTACTTGACTGCGTTTATCATTTTATTTTTCATTCAGATATTTTCGTTAATTCTTGGAAGAAAACTAAATAAAAGTTTTTAAAAAGTAGAATATTTTCAAAAGTGAGTTCTGTTAAAATACAAAACTTTGTTGATCTGAACGATTTTTTTTTTCAAAACGTCTCTTGAAATTCTTTCTTGTACTATCTTGAACGAATTTCTGTAATAAATTAATTTATTTTGAAAATCAATTTCAATTACAAATTGTCAACTTTTTAAAAATTACTCCTAATTCCAACCTCTGACCTAAACTAATAATTCAATTACTAAAAGACAGTAAAAAATGATAAGAGATGCAGAAGCTTTAAAGTTTCTGTTTACTTTAAACTAACCCAAAAGTTTTGGGGTAGTAAACTTTAAAGATTCACTAACAGTACTAACACTGTTAGTGTCAAAATAGTAGAGAATGTTACGGATGGGGGAGGGTCGTCATGATTACTTATTTGGTCCAAAAAAGTAATCATAACGACCCCCCCACACACCTCCGTAACATTCTCTACTATTTTGACACTAACAGTGTTAGTGAATCTGCAATGCAAAATTAAAGTCATTATTCAACTGAACTACATTCACTGAAGATCATTTTTGACAGATTTTAAAAAAAAAATTGAGATTGAACATTTCTTCACAAGTTTTATTTTAAAGTCAACTCTGACATCTGATTATTAAAAATGAAACATAATTACCAAATATTTCAGTTTTTTACTGATTTATGAAAACAGGTCTGGTAAATTATTAAGGCTTTTTTTTTTTTTTATTGTATGTACCTCTGAAGATTCGCCTAAAAAATAAATAAATTAGCATACATGAAAAAATGCCCCAAACTTAATAAAAACAAAACAAAATCTTTGTTAAAGTTTTTTGACCAAGGAAAGCAAAGAGGACTTTTTGATTATTAAATTACATTTTTAAAATTGTTTTTTAATAGAACCTTCAAAATTTTGGTTAAATTTCTTTTTCTTGCGCCACCGGGTGACCATAAATCATTATGGGAAATTTTAAAGTCGTTTTGCGGTGAAAAACATTGATTTGGAAATTCTTGCAAAAATGAAATAATTGTCGGATTTTAGTGAAACTTTCAGGACTTATTCACAAATTAATTATTTTAGAAACGTTTCTGCTCCTTCTCTATAATTTTTATGAAATTTCGAAAAATTAATTTTTGTAGTGCTTCTTATATTTATATAAGAAGTTGTGCTCTTTCTTATTTTATTTTCCACACACACATACACACAATAAAAATTAATTCACACCACGTGTATCAAAAAATACAATTGCGCGGGAATTCATTCCTTACCATGCCCTGTGGGGTCAAAAACAAGGACGGCGCACCCAAAAGTTCGGACGTAGTGAAAAGCACACCACGTGGTCAAAAATAGAATTTATTGACCAATCAGGACTCGACATAAGAAACCCATTTCTTAATCTCCCCGGAGCCTCATCATTCTTATATAAGGAAGGTAGAAACTCTCATCAGAAGGGAGAAAGAACAGTGACAAGCTGACATCAAAGCGACACGGACAGTTTCGAGCACACACACACCGAGAGGATTCAGCGGTTCACACAACAGGCAATATCACGTATCAGTGAACATTCTTTCACCCTCTCTTTCTCTCATCTCGCTCGCTACATAGTCCTACCTTTCCCTCTCACATTCCCAGTTCCTTTCTTTCTCTTTTTCTTCTGCAGCTTTATGGACAATTTCATTTTTGTACAAGAAAAAAAATAATTCTTTACAAAAATAAACAAAAGTTTATTTTACTTTATTTGTAGTGCATTTTCTTTTTATTATTTGTTTGAGGGACTTCTTTGCACCCTCTACAAATTGGTGACTGACGTGAGACACTACATTTAAAAAAACAAACAAAACGAAGAGGAAGGACACAATGGAATCACAATCTTCGAAACCCCTCTCACCACACTATCGTTGAATATCCCGGCTTTCAACACGGCTAACACTAAGTCCTGGTTCGCTCAAATCCAGGCATTATTTGATCTTGGTTAAACACCTCCCAGAGAACCCGTATTGTTACTTAGTGGAAAAACTGCCAGCAGACATCATCGAGGAAGTAATGGATTTACTGGAAAATGTCCCGGATGACAACCTCGCACGATAGACTCAAGGAAGCAATTTTAAAACGGACAGGTGCCTCGAACGAAGCCATGCTTTCGCAACCTTTTCACTCAGGTTGAATTAGGAGACCGCCCCCATCGCGTTATTATTGAGGCACATGCGGACCTTACTGGGTGACAACAAAATGTCCGGGAGAACATTATGCTGGGAGCTTATGGCTGGACAAGTTACCCACTACAACAACACAAATCCTCGCACCCATGATGGAGGAAACGCAGACAGAAAACCTCGCAGACATTGCAGATCGGATCCATGAAAGTTTTCAAGAGGGTAAACTCTATCCAACCACAACCAGCCCAACAAAGAGACAGGGAATTTAACGACCTCAAGTCTACTGTAGAAAGGTTGTCTATACAATTACAAGGCTTACTGCAAAAGACCGACAGTACCACCGCGATAAATGTCCAGGCTACAGAAAGCGAAGTTTCAGCAGAGGCCGGACTGACAACCGCAATCGAAAAGATGAAATTTGTTACTACCACAAAAGGTTTGGTCCTGAGCCAAGACGTTGTACACATCCTTGTTCTTTCAACAACGCGAATGCGGGAAACGGAAATTCCAGCCAGTAGAGACGACGGCTGTTGCTGGATTTTTAACAAAAGGTCGTCTGTTTTATATCTGCAACAAAATTAATGGATATAACATTTTAATAGACACCGGAGCTGAAATAAGCGTGATACCACCAACACAAAATCAGGAGACTATGCCACAGTCTTATCATCTTCAAGCAGCTAATGGTACCAAAATGCCAACTTACGGAGAGAAATTGCTCAATATCAATCTCGGCATGCGACGGAATTTTTTCTGGAATTTTACCATAGCCAGTGTAACAACGCCTATATTGGGGGCAGATTTTTTAGCCAGATTCAACCTGTCTGTCGACATGACTAATCACACACTGGTGGATAATCAAACCAAGATTTCAGTAAGAGGACTCACCTCAAATACCAGTCTACTGGAATCAGTTCTGCCTTACCCGAGGACCAGTACATCCGTCAGCTACTAAAAAATATCCACAACTCTCCCAGCCATTTAAAAACACAGACACCATAAAACATAATGCCAAGCACCACATCAAGACAACTGGACAACCTGTCTATGCCACCCCAGACGATTGAAACCGGACAAGTATAAGATTGCGAAAACAAGTTTCAACATTTATTACAGCAAGGGATCATCCGACCCTCGAAAAGTGCTTGGTCTTCACCGCTACACATGGTGCAAAAGTCCGGCCTACAACATGGCGTCCTTGTGGCGATTTTTAGAAGATTAAATGCTAAAACGGTCCCGGATAGATACTCTATTCCACATATCCACGATTTACGCCATCGGTCTGCAAAGCGCCACCATATTTTCCAAATTGGATCTTGTAAAGGCGCACCACCAAGTTCCAGTGGCAGAAGAGGACATTCATAAAACTGCATTGACCACACCATTTGGCCTTTATGAGTTCGTAAGGATGCCTTTTCGGGCTTAGGGAACGCCTGTCAAACCTTCCAGAGGTTAATAGACGAAGTTTTTAGAGGTCTGCCATTTATATTTGCATATGTGTATGACGTTTTAATTGCCAGCAGAAACCTCGACGAGCACAGACAGCACTTAGAGCAAACATTTGAAAGAATATCACATTACGGTCTGAAAATAAATACAGAGAATGCATTTTCAGCCAACCAAAGGTTAATTTCCTCGGACACTTAATTGACAAGGACGGAATATCTCCACTACCCGAGAAAGTAAGTGCAATTTCAAATTTCCCACAACCAACATCAGTCAGACAAGTACGCAGATTCATAGGCGTGATTAACTATTACAGACGATTTTTACCTAACTGTTCTACATTACTTGCACCGTTAACAGATTTGTTACAAAACAAAGAACCAACAGTTAAAGTTAGAAGCCTTCAAACAAGCTAAAACTGCTTTGGCCAACTTTACAAAACTAAACTATGTAACGGACAGTGAGGACACAAAACTCACGCTTACAACAGATGCATCTGAAATAGCTGTAGGAGCAGTCATACACCAAATTGCTAACAACACAATGACGCCTATATCATTTTTTTCTGCTAAGCTAAGCAAGACACAGACGAAATACAGCACCTTTTCAAGGGAGCTTCTAGCAATTTACCTTGCAATTAAACATTTTAAACATTTGCTGGAAGGAAGAAATTTTTGCATTTATACAGATCACAAACCATTAACATATGCACTACATACACATGTAGATAAATATGGTCCATGAGAAATCAGACATCTCGATTATATCGCCCAGTTCTCCACAGACATCCGATATATTAAGGGACAAGAGAACATTATAGCAGATGCATTATCTCGATCTACACTAGCCTCTTTAAATTCCAGTTCTTTAAGTATGGAATTGATCACACAAGAGCAGAAAACTGATGAAACACTTCCAGTTGTACAGCAAAAAACATCCTTACAACTGAAAGAAATGCCGATACCATTTGGTACAACAAAATTTTATTGTGATGTATCACAAACACATCCGCGTCCATATATACCACCGAACATCAGACGACTAGTTTTTCAACATTTTCACAATTTATCTCATCCAGGAAAAAGAGCCACTGTAAAATTAATAGCAGAATGCTTTGTTTGGCCCAATATAAACATGGACATTCAAGAATTGGACTAAAACTTGTATACCTTTTGCCAAAAGAACAAAATCCACAGACACGCTGAAATCACCACTTGGCACTTTTAGCATACCTGATGCTAGATTCACCAACATTCATGTCGACTTAGTAGGACCTTTACCCACCTCAAAAGTACATACACATATTCTTACTATAGTTGACAGATTTAGCAGATGGCCTACAGCCATAGCAGTCAAAGACACTTCAGCTGCAACAATAGCCAGAGTTATACTGCAGGACTGGATAGCAATTTTTGGAGTACCTGCAGTAGTAACAACAGCTAGAGGTTCACAATTCCAATCCACACTTTTTGCCGAATTTACCCAATTGTTATGAACGAATCACATCAAAACAACCGCCTATCACCCTTGTGCAAATGGGATGGTTGAAAGATTCCACAGACAGTTAAAAGCTTCTCTAGCTATGAATTTAAATAATGCGGACTGGACAGACAATTTACCGCTAATTCTTTTAGCTTATAAGAAACACGGTGAAAGAAGATTTGCAAAGCACACCTGCAGAGGTAGTTTTCGGATCAGCATTAACATTACCTGGACAGTATTTTAATCACAAGATAGACATTTCACCTACAACAACGTTTGTAACAGAATTAAAACATAAAATGTCTCTTCTCAACTTTGCACCAACCAGAAAAAACAGAGAAACAAACTTACATCCCAAACGATCTTCACACCTGCAAATATATATTTATCAGAAATGACGAAGTTAAAAACCACTTTGTCCAAATTATTCAGGACCATATCAAGTTCTGGACAGGCATGAAAAATATTTTACTGTTATGAGAAAAGAAAAGAAAGATAATATCGCTATTGATCGCATCAAACCAGCGTACATCGACGAACAACCTCATACAATACCTCCACAAACACATATTCACACAGAAAATGAGGAAGCTAAAAACAAAATACTGACATCACACCTACAACGAAAACCGCAGAAAAGTCCACTGGCCGAAACATTTTAAAGAATATATCACATATTGAAAAAAACATATGTATCTTTCATATATTTTCCAATCTGGGGGAGTATTGTGCTGTTTCTTATTTTATTTTCCACACACACATACACACAATAAAAAATTAATTCACACCACGGTATCAAAAAAATACAATTGTGGGAATTCATTCCTTACCATGCCCTGTGGGGTCAAAAACAAGGACGCCGACCCAAAAGTTCGGACGTAGTGAAAAGACACCACGGGTCAAAAATAGGATTTATTGACCAATCAGGACTCGACATAAGAAACCCATTTCTTAATCTCCCCAAGCCTCATCATTCTTATATAAGGAAGGTAGAAACTCTCATCAGAAGGGAGAGAGAACAGCGACAAGCTGACATCAAAGCGACACGGACAGTTTCGAGCACACACACACCGAGAGGATTCAGCGGTTCACACAACAGGCAATATCACGTATCAGTGAACATTCTTTCACCCTCTCTTTCTCTCATCTCGCTTCGCTACACATAGTCCTACCTTTCCCTCTCACATTCCCAGTTCCTTTCTTTCTCTTTTCTTCCGCAGCTTTACGGACAATTTCATTTTGTACAAGAAAAAAAATAATTCTTTACAAAAATAAACAAAAGTTTATTTTACTTTATTTGTAGTGCATTTTCTTTTTATTATTTGTTTGAGGGACTTCTTTGCACCCTCTACAAAGTACAAGTCCTTGGAGAATTTACAAATCATCAATTTTTTTTTTTTTTTTTTTTTTATAATTATAAAAAATCTGCTCTAAATCGTAAAATAAAAAATACAACAAAACTAAGACATTAAAGCTTTTTTAATTGCTTTATATGAAAGCTATATATTATGGACAAATAGTGTCTATATTAAGCAATTAAAAGCTTTCTTAAGAAACAAAAACTTTTCAATGAATAATGAATTTTTACAAGAATTGTTTTCATTTTTTTTTTTTTTTAATTAGAATAATTTATTAAGTTTTAAATCTTCTAAAATTCTGTATTAATTTCTATCAGGACATTTGTGAGAGTGGTGTTCAGCTCATTGACAGCGGGCATGCAGCGGTGTTGGGAGTGTTAATATCTGCACAGACAGTGGCAACTCAGTGTGATAAACCTCTTACTTACCGAAATAGCTTGTTGTAATATAAGCAAAGAGTATGTTGAGATTGGGGGACACTTAACCGATTACTCTCCCAACAATAATGGGAATAATAGAGAAAATGGATATGTCTGACAATGAGGATGAAATCTTTGTGAGCATGGGTAGGCCAGATGATCCCATGGAAGATGAAACACATGGGGACAAGGTAGAGGAACACGAACCAGATCCACTTTGGAGAAGCACTTGACAAAAGAGACCCATTCCAAGCTGTCATATTTGTGATCAGGGTGGAGTGTGGCACACAGATGCAAAAGAGACCTCAGATCACATACAGACATGTTTGTCAACACCAGTTACATCTGGGTTTTTCCTTTTGCTGAATATATTGACTTACATGTGGCACTGCATTTATATCTGGGCAGGGAATGAGACTGGCATTGATGTCTGTTCCCTCAATCTCTTTCTCCCAGACATTGTGTGATTCAGTTTGTTACAGTGATAGCACAGTATGGCTTTGTCTCATCACTGACTCCCACTTTGCCTACTTCGTCAACTCAAACAATATCTACCCAAGTGATTAGCATCACCACCACATCTGTGGTAGATATCACTCTGTGTATCAATGGCAAAGGGAAGTCTGTACCCAGTTGCTCAGGTTTTATGGCTGCCACAATCAATTCCACCACCAGTGTATCATCTTTCGGTAAGGCTCTGGTCCAGTCTAATAGCTAGTTGACATCCAGGGCATCCATTCAAGTGGAAGCGTGAAGCAGCTTCCTGATGTACTCAGAGGACCAGAAGATGTCTTGGTTATCAGGGTTGTAGGACAGGCGAGTTGATTGCAGGGTCAATTCCATGCTGGTTGATACTGTTTTTGTTCAATGGGTCATTGATTACTTGCCACCTTGGTCCACACTTTACTCTGCCCACGTTATGTTTCTTGATCACAGAGCTCGTGGGGATCGAGTATCATCAGGAATCATAGCATTGGTTCAAACCATGGTGAAGCTGTGTTATGAAGGAAAAAAGTAGAAATGTTCTCACAGACAAAATAACAAAAAAATTCTTTAGGTTAATTTTTGATTTGGTTTATGTAGTTCTTTGTATAACAAAATTAACCCTTCCCACTAAAATCTTTATAGTGGCACTTTGCCTATTGGTGCTAATTTTTGGAACAGGGCTCAGTCGGAGGTTCTTTTGGCAGTAAATCACATGAATCTCAGTAGCACCTTTGTCTGCTCTTTCCCACTGGTCTCTAATGTCTCTCTGGATTGCCTAATTTCCCTGCTTATTGAATTGACTGAAGACTGAAGTGGAGGTTGATGGTATTTGGGAATCTGGTGGTTCCTCAGATTTCTGTATCAATTTAAACAAGAGTTCTTTGTTGTCTGGTTCGCAGTATTAATTTCCAAATTTAGGAGTGTCTCATCTAAGTCTGTTGCTTCAGCTGTCTCTTTGACAAATCTGATTTTTTAAATCAAATTTTCTCTAGTTTTATTCATGCAAACAGATTTACCGGCTGTTTTGTCTGACCTACTATTAACAAAACTTGTCATCATATCTTTTTGCTTAATCATACTCATTAATCTTACACATTTGTTTCTTATCTCATTTTCTTTGAGCAAAGGATAAAATCCTATTTCTTGATTTGTTTACATTTCCAAAATCTGCAAAGCTATTTCCACTCTTTGACTGGCAAGCATAAATCAATTTCTCAATTCTACCTTCATTTTCAAAATTACCAAATATTATAACTCAATTGTCCCCTTCTTCCTGAGAAATGTTTTTGTAACTTCCACTTTAATTAAGCAGACATAAATCAATTTCACAATTTCTGTTTTCATTTCAAAAATTCTCAACTAACCTCAAATGTACTTTCACTATTCCTTCTTGACCCTTCCTCATGGCCTCTGGTAATATCTTTTCCCAAAACCAATAAAGTCATTCTTTTCAGGTCTGGTTTTTTTTCTCTTCTTTCTTTAAGTTTATATGTTATTCTGTACTTTTAACTCTCTTTGTCTGTTCCAGTTCATATTTTAAATTAACCTTTTTTCCTTTACTAAGGGCACACAGGAAGTTGGAATTAACTCTGGCTACACTTTCAGTGCAATTTTGACTTGCTGTTTGTGGGGATAACATCCACCCCCATGTGCTGAGATTGGTACAAGTACTGTAGTTTGTGTTGAGAGAAATGAACAAACAAATTAAGCTCTTGAAAGGCAGAATCAAGTAGTTATTTTATTAAAATGTGAAGGATTAAATGTGGAATAACAAAAGGATTAGAGGACACAAAATTTCACTGACTATGACTTTGAATTCTTTACATATTTTCCACAAGCTTACACACATTTCACAATGGACGGCACTGGTACACTAAACTCTTATTACCCTATCTCTATTGGTGACTGAAATTTAATCTACCGAGATATTTGTCAAGG
This sequence comes from Acanthosepion pharaonis, assembly GCA_903632075.3. Taxonomy (NCBI): domain Eukaryota; kingdom Metazoa; phylum Mollusca; class Cephalopoda; order Sepiida; family Sepiidae; genus Acanthosepion; species Acanthosepion pharaonis. Next base: position 1,620,258 of record CAHIKZ030004620.1, on the reverse strand, counting down.
CAAAAACTGTCTTTTTGACACTTTTTTTTTTTTTTTGGCCTGCACAAAGGTCCAAGTTTACATTTGAGCTCTGCTAACAACTTTGGGCTAATATTAATCCTGAATTGTTTCATCTTTAAAATAAATTCTTTTGTTGTTATAACTTTAGACTTTTCATTTCTGCATCTTATATTTCACACCAAACTTCATTTCTTAACAAATTGGTTGATGCAAAAATTTCCTGCATTTTTTTTCCCCCCCACAAACTCTTGTCTTCACATACATTCATAGCATGATTATTCAGTGATTAAAATATTTTCCATTATCTTATGTATATATGTGGGGGATGCAGAAATACCTGGGTTGGTTTCCAGGTACAGGATAAGCCCACTGTAAGTGTTGGACCCCTTCCAGCATCCAACTGGGAGAAGGAAAACTGATGTAATATCTGCGACTTGACAGCATCCAATGATGTCAAGTGTTTCTTTTAGGATACATGCTGGTCTTGTTTAGAAGGTTGGATTGACCAAGTGCACTGTCCTTTTCAACTTTAAACATTTCATACACAGGCATTGCTTCATATCATAAGATGTTTTTTTTTCCTGCATGTTGTGCGGTTTTGCTGTAACAAAAAATGGCAGTCAGAACCAATGAGGGCTTGTATTGGAGATTTAAAAAGTTTGTCTAGTTTAAAGAGCCATATTCATTTAAAGCACAACTGGTAACTTGTGATGATCATACTCAACTTTGAGGTGGCAGCCATCACACACTTGTGAAGTTGATTTTGAAAAACAAATTTTATTTATTCTTATAAATTCCGAATATCATTATTCAGTCATTGTCTACTGAAGCGACAACTCTAGAGCTTGGATTTTAATGAGCAGCAATTCCTAAAATATCTTTGTAAATCGGGTGTCTTTTATAGACTGGTAAACATGACATTTTTTTTGTTTTCTTTAACCATTTATAATAGAAAACACAATTCAGGTAAATTGTGTATTTTGTTACAAAGAACAATTTGATCAAAAATCTTTAAACAATGGAGCTGACAAGGAATTTTGCCTATTTGTTGGTACCAAATATTAGACTTACAAATTTGTAATAAGTGCAAAAAAACAAAAACAAAAAAATTGTACCAAGTCAAATATGAAACCTGGATTAAGTTTGAGTAATATTTGAATTACCATCCTTCTTTTTTTCTTCTTTTTTTTTCTTAATAGTGACAATAGTGTTTGGTCTTACATGCCATCAAATGTATATGTGCACAGCATGTCTACATGGTACTAAATTTCTAAAGATAGGCGAGATAAAACCAAATAAACAAAATCTTTGTGTTTCTTTTATTCCTTTTAAGGTGTTAAGAAAAATGCTTGAAAATGGAGTTGGGTTCTCCAGTCTAAATCACAGCCATGTGTGATGAACTGCTGCTATCTTTAGAGGTACTTGCTTCTACCAGTATCAAAAGAAAAAAATCATGGTCACAAATTATCTGGCTTGGCAAGGTAATTTCAACCTTTACTATTTATATATTAAAACAATTGTATGTAATCAAAAATCTCTGTATCTATCAACAACCCAAAATATATTGATTTGAAAATTACTTTTCTCCATGCACAACCATAAATAATTATATTTGGGTAAACAGACATTGCTATTCACTAACAATGAATAAAGCCCATTGCCAAACTTTTCTTTTTTGGAAAATAATGTCAGATTTTAGAATAACCTTTTAGTGTTCGAATATATTATTATAACTAGCAGAGATACATGGCATTGCTCAGAAGATCTCTGAATAATAGTTTATTATTGACAATTTATTGATATTTTTCAGTTATCTTACAGAAAATAATTTTTAATTCAGTCTTTAAAAAAAATAGAAGTCATTTTTTTTTGGTTTGTTACGAAATAACTAAATTTAGAAAAATACCACACTACCAATACCATGCTGGGGGAGGGAGCATCCCAGCATTTTCATTCAAGTAGCTTATTTTTCGAATTAAATACTAGCATAAATACTCTGTTAATGGTGTTTTCAAACAAATCATTGATTTATCTAAGTTCATTAACCTTTTTTCAAATTATTAATAAAAAAGCAAATAAACTAAAATTAAGATATATTTAAACATATTTAATTTAATCATTTTTTTTTTTTTTTTTTTTTTTTTTCTGCAAAAAACTATAGCAAGCCTTACTACTTCAAAAAATAATTATTTACTATTTATTTTGAGGGGAATTAGATTTTTTTAAGTAAATAAGGATTACATTATATAGTGGAGAAAACAGCGACTTACCTTATCAGACCAAGTGACAGTGCATCGCGTGTATTCTATGATGGAAAATGTGGCGAAAAAGAAAATTACTTACCAAACAAAAGGGCACGTATTCTGCATGACATGCTGAAAATGGAATATTTGAATTAAAAAACAAGTCTGTCGCAGGAGTCGCTATAAAAGTATTTTGATATGCAAATTACTGAATATCCTCTCCCAGCTGTCGACGAATGTAAAAATGCTCGGCCGATAAAAGCAGTTGGTGTTCTCAAATTGGGGAGCAAAATTTGGGTATTTTGGCTACCACGTTTGTTGGAGAATGAGTTATTTTTCTGACTGGTTGCGTGCATTGTGATTTGTGAGATAGTACCTGCGAATCGAGTTTTTGGCATTTCTTTCTGCCCTCAATGTTTGAGTCTGAACTTAGTGATTTATTCTCTGTGACGTGGAAATAATCTGCGACAAACATTTCCTTTGTAATCACAGATCGCTTACACATTGGTTAAATTAATTTTTGAAAAAATAAGGCTTGTTATAGTTTTTTTACTTTAATAAAACTTAATTTCAAATTATTTACTTTTTAATGTTACAAACCAAAAAAAATAATGAAGTTTATTTTTAAACATTGAATAAAAAATTATTTTCTATAAGATAACTGAAAAATATTAATATGTCAATAATACATGCACATACAGACAACTGCCCTTTATATATGTATAGATAGATAGATAATGATATCCCCACAACATAAACATAAAAACAAAATGTGTGTATTTAAAGTAAACCTGTTATTAAAATAGGTAATTAAAAATTTCCTGATTAAAAATGTTGAAAAAGATAACATATGCTTGTGGAATGTCTGATTCTATTAAAGCTACTAAAAATTCACGCCCTTCAACATCTACAGGAATTCATTTGGTTGTGTTTGTACAATTTTTGTTTTGAATATTTAATATTTTTCTTTTAAATTTACTTTCTTTTAATATTCATTTTTTTAAAGTTATGCTTACGTTTATTATAGATATGGAAATAAATTCAAAAGAATAGAAATTTTAAAAATACATGTAGCATTTTGAAATTATCATCAGAATAAAAAAGTAAAAATGAACAGAATAAGAATTATTCCTGTTTGTTTTTACTTTTTAATTCTGAGAATTTTGTATGCATTCTAGTGCAATTATTGAGTATTTTTATTTTAAAATATCTTTGTAAATACAAATCATATGATAATTTTTTTTTTTAGAAAAAGGTGGGTTGGGTGATGCTGAATCTGTGTGTGTATATATATATATATATATATAGTCATAATTATTTTAGCTTTTTAGTTTTATCTGCTCACACACATGCACACACACTCAACTGCCCTTTTTATATGTATAGATAACTGCACAAAAATATGTTACTCATTCCTAATGTTTGAAGTGTCCTTTTTGTTAATTTTATATCACTCTTTCAGAATTTAACTTAAAACTTTACATACCGCATCATCTTGAACTTGAAAAAAAAAAGAGATGTATTTACTTTTTTTTTGCATGAGTTTAAGCTTGGTGGTAATGCTTCTCAAACTGCTGCCAACATTAACAGAGCATTGGGAGAAGGATCCACTTGTGATTAGATAGTATGGCACTAGTATTGAAGTTCCACAGTGGGGATACGAGTCTTGAAGATCCAGTTGGTAGGGGATGTTCCTCTGCAATTGACAATCAACATCTGAAAACACTAGTTGACTAAAACCCATGTTAAAGTGTCCAAGAAATATCTCCAATAATGGGTGTTGTCAGAATTTCAACAATATTGAACCATCTCAAGAAAATTGGCAAAGTAAAGAAACTTGATAAATGGGTTCCACATGAACTCGGTGAAAATCAAAGAGTTTGTTATTTTGAAGTGTGTTCAATGCTGCATCTGCAAAATTCAAATGATCTATTTCTTGATTGAATAGTGACTTGTGATGGGGAATGCTTCCTTTATGATAGCAATAAACTATCAGCTTGATGATTTGATCTTTGTAAAGGACCCAAACATTTTCCAAAATTGAAGTTGCACCAACAGAAGATTATGGTGACTGTCTGGTAGTGCACCATTGGCATTATCCATTACAGCTTTTTGGAATTGAACAAGAGCATTACTGCCAAAGTTTTCATCCAGCAACTGGATGAAATATCAATTCAGTTAAGCTGGTTAATCGACGAGGTCAAATGCTGCTTCATGACAATGCTTGATCACATGTTGCCAGGATGACACTACAGAAGCTCATGATATGAGACTTTGCCACATCCGCCATATTACCAAGATCTTTCACCCATGATTACTTTTTCAAGCATCTTGACAATTTTTTTTTTTTTTTTTTTTTTTTTTTTTAAGCCAAAAGACATTGTGTAGCAAAGGAGATGCAGAAACTTTGTTCAAAGATTTTTTCACATCCAAACCATTAGAGTTTTAAAGACAAATAACCTTGTAATTCAATGACAGAAATGTGTAGTTCAGGGTTCCTATTTTGATTGACTAAAACACTGTTTATATACATTAATTCAGGAATAAAAGTTGATTCTAAAATTGAACATTATTTTCTGAACAACCAAATATTTTGGAAAAAAACAACAGTATTTTGCTAACAACAACTTTGCGTTGTTTTTTTTTTTTTTTCTTTCTTCAGCTGTGGGTTTGTAAAATGTAAAAGTAAATAGTGCCAAGCAAAAAAGTATGTTCATGTAGAAAAGGAAAAAAAAAAACTTTTTACAAAAATATTGTTTTGTCTAGTTTTTGGAAATTAATGCTGCTTTTATTTTGTTCATTAAACATAAATTCCTAAAAGAAATATTTCACTTTTTAAGATGAGAATGATTTTCTTTCCTGTACTATTAAGGCAAATTAACTGCTTTGTGTTCTTAGCCCACATATTGACTGCCTGTCTAAAAGTGAGAATGTTACATATTTGTGTGTGTGGAGGAGAAAAGTGAGGTCAGTTCTCATTGGTTTAGAAAGAATTAATTAATTATAATTGTTATAATTATTTTATTATAATTATTTTTGACACTTTGATTAATTTTTATTTTTTTCATGGACAAAGTGATTAATTTTTTTATTTATGAATTTTTTTTTTAAGGACATGCCACTGCTTAATGTTAGAGACACAATTAATCTATGGTAGAATTGGCTAACTTTCATATTTGCCTCTTTTTAGTAACAGTACAAGTCTTTCAACCAGCCTCCAGTGTCTGGATTATATTGCATTATGATAAATTCCTGAACTCTAACAGCTTGTGTTAGTGCAGTGAACCAAAATAAAAAATCTTTAGATGCATGCTTTTAACCCAAATTATGTTGCTTTATTTCTCTGATCAATTTTAATGAGACATTAAAAAAAATACACCTCATTTGTGTGACAGTTTCTTACTCTCTTGTTGTACATCTCATACATGGCATGTATATATTATTATTATTTTATTTGTTCAGTGGGGGTTGGTATGTGTTTGTCTCAATTTCATTTGTAACAGGAGCCTGATTTTGATTAGTTCAAAAAATTCAACCAGTTTGTAGAATAACTTATAAAGGTTTAGCTATGTAGAAAATTTGTAATACATTTGTAATACATTTTCAGTTTTCATTTCTTTAAAAGTGTTATTCTCTTTTTTTTATGTAAACTTGTGGAAGATATTTTCTGCTGCACTTTGTATAAACTCATGCTCTTATTGTAAAGACCATTGCTTTCTTTCACTCTTGACTTTTTCAATCATTTTTCTATTTATTGAAAAACATTAAAAAACAATTGATAATTTAAAAATTGATTTTGTCTTCTTAATTTATGAATTTCTTTCATTTATATTTCTCTTGATATTTATGTTTGATTCTTCTAATCTAATTTTGTATTTATATCTTTAATATATTTTGTTCTTATTTTTTTCTGCTTGTATTGCTATCTTTATTACCTTGCTTGTACAGTTTCATTTCTGTTTTGAGTTTTCTAATCAATAAAATGATGTTCCCTTAATAAGTTGCTACTCAAAAGTTTCAGGGAGTTTGAACAGATTTTTTCAATTTGTTCATGTCAAGTAGCTCAACATTAATCATGGTTTGCAGGATACATACATTCTCAAAATCACTTCACCATGAAATAATTAACATTTTTTTTCTTTTCTTTTTATTTTTTTTTATTTTTTATTTTTTTTCAAGAATCTAATTCATACCTTAAGTTTCCACACACTTTTTGATAAAACCTTGTATTGGATTGCCCCCAAAATTAATTCAAACAAACTTTTTGGTCAATCCAATTGCATTTATTTTTTCATTTTGTGCATCTGCTGTAATGCCTTTTATAAAAATCTTGACTAAAAACCAGTTAATGGTGATTTCTAAGAGTTAATAAATTTTATTTTCTAGGAGGAGGAGGAGGCTGAAAGCTTGATTCTGCTGGATCCACAGCGTATCAGCCTCTTGTATATTCCTCATGGACAGACAAAAAAAAATATTCCCAAGGTATCACCACTTGTAGCAGAAAGTCTTCATGTGAATGCATCCAGCAATAGTAAGTGTTACGACGATCCATTCATGCATAAAATTGTTATTGCATTTGTCATGTTCAATAGTTGTTGGCTGATTAGCTACTTCTAAACGTGTTACTAAGCAGCTGATTGACTTTTACTATATTCTTGTATAGTAAGTAAAAAGAATATATATTAAGTTGTAAGACTGCAGTTGTCAGGTTTATTTTGTTGGACCTGTCAAACTTGCTACTAAGACAAGAGTAAATAGCTGTGTCATCTTGTTGGGAAATCTGTCTTGGCTCTCCCACATCAAAGGGTTGAGGTTAAATACAGAAAAACTCCTGCTCAGTGTGTAACAATAAAAGAAGAAATTGTTTATTTACATATACAGAAAAAAAAGGGTAAAGGGATAAAGACAATTAAGAGAAAAGAGAAAATGGCCTTTAAGGGAAGAGAAAATCTTTATAACAGAAAAAGGGCTTGCTCAAAATATTTCTCTGAGTGCCTAAAAAGTTTTTAAGCGAGTAGAATTTTGTTAAGGTTTAGATACACTCAGTTTTCTTCAAAGTTCCTACAGAGTTGGAAAATGTTGGTAGATATAGGAGTTCTGCAGTTGATTGAGTTCATAGGTCGACGAGAAAGTCTTGTAGGTGAAAGGAAGGCAGTTTTCAACTGGTCTTTAATTGTGGGCTGACATTTGTTCTCAACAGCCCTTCAGTAGGTAGTTCTTCTTTGGTTGAAAGTGGTTCCGAAGTTGACTGGTGCTCTCTATCGCAGACAGTGGCCTGACATTCTTACTGCCAAATAGCAAAAGATTCTCCAAATTTATGAAGATTTGGGAGGCTCAGAAGGATCGGGGACTTTTCCCTCCAAAATCGTTATACAAATTTCCTGGCCCCTCCAAAAGAAAACACATTCTTATCTCTGATAAGAATCAAGGCTTTGGGAGCTGGTTTTGAAAGTAAGGAAAAAGGTTGGAGTGAACAAGCTGTGAGGTTTCCCCCAGACTTTATGGCACCATGGAAAGAATAATGGTAGTGGAATTTCTTTTTAAATTTTCTAACTCTCTCATTAGTCAGAAAATATATTCTTATCTCTGATAAGAATCAAGGCTTTGGGAGCCGGTTTTGAAAGTAAAAAGAGAGGTTAGATTGGAAAAATAGGCTAGAATGTGAACTTGTAAAATATTGTTCTCAAATTAAATTCCAATAATCTGCATAAATACCTAATTGGGAACTGATGACATCAGGAAGGTCATTGATGAAGATCAGAAACCATGTAGGTCTAAGGATAGAGCCCTAGTGGACTCCTGCATTAGTATGAAATGATTTGGATGTGTGCCTGTTCAACACAACCTTCATTATACGATTTGTTAGAAATGATCGGATTAAGCCAAACATTTGTTCCATGACACCATATTTGTGAGAGAAGGCCAGCATGCCAAATCCTGTTGAATTCCTTTTAGATATCTAGAGCCACAGCCTGAGCTTTGGCATTCTTAAATAAATTTTGATAGACATATTCAGTGATGGTTGCTAACATATCACCGGTAGACATGGTGAAATGGAAACCATATTGTTTGAAAGAAGGCCATGCAAATTAAGGTGCTTAATCAATTCAGTGTTGACTAGAGCCTCAGGTACTTTTTGCCAAAAAGAGATAAGAGATTAATAGGGCAATAATTTGAGGTTGTCAGAGAGTTCCCTGAAGTTCTTACAAGTTCATTACAAGTAATGACAAAGAGATGTCTGTTACAATCAGATCTGTCATGTGGTATAACCAGAAGTGATTCCTGTGGGCTATAGCAGTTGAACAGGCAGGAGAGTGAACCAAGATTGTGATTTCACTTGGTATTTCTGTGCTAGTACAAAAGCTCCAATCCCAACTTTCAAGCAGGAAGACCCCCCGTGATACATTTCTGAACATGATTAAAAATATCATTCCAAAGGGTATTGTAAAGAAAATCATGAAATGAGTCTCAATCAGTGCATTGATTACAGATAGCTTGTGACTGATGGGAGAGCAGGAAGGGATATCTATAGACACTACCATGTGGTTGGAGTTGCCAAGAAGACAGAGCTGCAGAGCATGTCATGAGTCTGGAGAGGTGATAAAAAACAGATCAAGCAGAGTAGTGGGTCTGTCAGAATTACTACTGAGGAAATGGTGTGGGCAAATCTATTTGAGTGAGAGATTGAGTAATAGAGAAGTTCGAAGTCTGGATGCTAGTGAGGTCAGTGATATTAGTGATTAAGCCACCTGATATTATGAGTATTGAAGTTGTTGAACATAAAGATATTTGCAAATGTAGAGAGGGCCTAATCTATTCTCTCAGAAATTCTATTTAGCAAGCATCAGTCATGAATGGTAGGGGGAACAAAGAAACGAGAGACTAGATTCAGTATTGAAATACGGAATATTAAGATTTCTTTCCCACAATTAATTTCTAATTTTGTTAATTTCAGGTGTGTACTTGGTTGGTTTGCTGCAAGATGGTGTTATTTTTCTTTGGAAAAAAGAGGTGGATACTCTCTGGCTAATCCAAGGACTTCATCAGTATGTTGATGATTGGGAAACGAATCAAGGTCAATGGAAGGTTTCTTGTTTAATTCAAATATCAGGATTTAAGCTGAAACATTTTTTTTCACCTTTACTACCTTTTGAGGAGTATCAGTTCTGAAAGTTTGATAGATTGCTTCTATTAAAATCCAAAGAGTATGCTGGAAAATTCCCTAACAGAAAATCACACATAGGCAATATAAAATGGGGTATTTTTTTTGACAATACATAAACTAGTCTTAAGAGCTTAAGATTCAAGTCTTGGAAGTCTTCTCCTTTCCTTGGATGACAGTTGCAGGTATCAATCTGCCCCACAACTTCCTTCTTCTCTTCTTAGCATCTCCCACTAACACTCCCCAGTGGGCATCGATAGCTCCTCCACCTTCCTCATTGTTTCATCTGCACCCACTACCTCAGCCACCCTCCCTCCAATCAATAGTTTTCAACTATCTGTCAAAAATTAATTCCAAGTTTGTTAATCAGAAAGAGTTATCATTCCACACTTGTCTACACAAAAATTTCTCGCATCAACTTTGTTTTTCCTTGTCCAAACTTGAACACAAACCAGATGGCTTTCTTTTCCTTTGTGTCCTGTCAGGGATATTCTCCAAAAAAAAAAGAAGTTTTTATCTACTAATTATGTTGTTCATTGTTATCTGATTCTCTCTACTTCTGTTTTCAAGGTTAGTACTCGTAACAGGGGTCATCCATCAAATGTCAAAATTATCTACCAGTTGGCTGGTCGTAAAATTGGGTGTTGTTTTTAGCTAGCCATCTGGTTCTTGGCATTTGAGAAAATAAAAACCTTCAATCTCTCCATGATGTACTATTGGCATATCGTTCCTTCTATCTAAAAAAAAAAAAAAAAAACTTATTATTTACCAGTAACAAATAGTATCACACTATGACCTTCAAGGAAATGTAGTAATATTATTCAAGGTTTGTACCAAAAAGTAAGATCTGGGATCAAAAGGGAATTTACTACAGGAAAGGAGGACAAAGAAAGAACAACAGTGGTTATGACAAGTTAACAAACTAATTCAACTGTTTTTCAATGATACTATTAGACAAGCTACTTCTTTTTTCTTTGAAAGTGTCTGAATAATAACAAAACCATTATGAAAGTTTTTTTAAAAAAGAAACTATTTTCAAGTTTTGAAGTTGATAAGTTCTTGTTTCTTACTTCTACCATTTCATTCTATTATAGATTTCTACTTGTCAGCATGTTTATTAGTTTCATAGTACAAGTTTTACCACTTGTTACCTTACCTGAGGCCTGTCACTTTGTTCTTATCACATCAGCTGTCTGCAACATGACAATCTAATGTCAAACATCTCATTACTGAGTTTAATTCTCTAACATGATTACGACTCTAGAGTTTTGTATTGCAAAAGTAACTACAGTGTTTTGTTTTTTGTTTTTTCAACTGGAAATGAAAAATGAAATTAATGTTTGAACATAAACAAGCGGCTATAAAATAAAAAATTAATGTAATAAAAACATTTGTAAGACATTTGGTTCTGATGAATAATGACTCTTACACACAATCTTTATTTTATTTTTAAAAAATGATCAATTGTTTGTATCTTTTTTATTTGCAGCTTCTTACAAAGTTTTTGTTTCAAATGATGCTACAAAGATCTTGGTGGTTGCTGGCAGTGGTCATGTCTATGTGTGGCTACTATCCATGTTCCAAGCTGAACATAGTGCAAAGCAACAGAACCTTGATGGATGTTGGTATCCAGTTGAGGTTCCCATCAAATTTCGGGGGGTTTTCAAAGAAAGGGACAAACTCTCACTTGCCTCGAGTATATTCTTCAGTAATCAGGTAAGCCTCAGGAAGAGATAAATATTTTGTCACTTTGGTATTGCTGATTTTAAAAGTGCATAAGTATACTGACTGCTAGTAAAGGAAGCATTTGTATATGTCTCCTTTGAGAATTAGCATTCAAAATTTTGGTGTTAACTTGAATATCAATTATTCACAAATGTATTGGCGGCACTAATATTTTTAAAAAAATGCCTGTGTATATTGAAAAATCACTACTGAAAGTCCTAGTTTGTTACCTGGACTCACTGTATGCACTGAAGAGAAATACATAAATCTGATAATTTTTGTTTTTATTGACAAGGGTTAGAAGGTCACCAAATATATGTGGAAATCTAATACTAAAATGAAAAATAGATGTTAAGACAATTTATATCAATATTTCTGGTGATAAGTTAAACCTGTCTAGCTGAGAGTAAAAGGTGAAATTTATATATTTATAAATGTTTTTAAAGTAAATTTCTATTCTACCATTTCAGCCACCAAACAAACTTGTATAGATATTTATGACAACAAATATATGGGTTGATTTGGCATGAGACCATTTGGGAAGGAAAGATTGTCTTTATGATTAAAAATTATTTTAACTTTACAAACCTTTAATTTATCCTATTGGTTTGGACAAAAGTTTAATTCTGTTTTCGTTGTTAGGTGGCATTAGGAGCATTTAGTTTTAATTAAAAGTAATAACTTTTTATTGTATTATTACAGCTGTAATATCAGTGTTAATTAAAAAAATAATTGTCAAAATTGATGTATTTTTGTCTCTTAGTTCTAAGATTGAGGCTAAGAGAAAATAAGTAACATATTTTTAAAATTAGTTTTTTTTAACATAGTAACTCAAAAGAAAAAAGATTTTTGTGCATTAGTTACTATGAGTGGTCAAATGTATCACAAGTAGTTTGGGAAGGTTCTTATTTTGTCTTGTTGGTGGCATCTAGAATTGCATGCCCTACCTTCAAGGTCACCTATTAGACCTGTAATGTATTAGACATGTAAACTGTAAATTCCTCTTTGGTACTTGGGTTAGACGTGTTGAGAAAGTGAAGCAATATGTAACCTCCCTCTCGGATGCTGCAAATGCCAGAAATATAATCATCACAAAGCCAAATATATGGGATGACCAAGGTATGAGAGATGTGCACCAAAAGACCCAGACTATTCTGATTTGTAACATGATGGAGCCACTGAATGTATTCTCACACAGCATGTACATGAACATTTGAAATCTAGAGAAAAGAAAAGGAAATCATTGAGGTGACTTACAGAAACAAGAACATTCCATTTTCAGAGGCACAAAAGAAAGTTCATTCCCAGACCAGAAATGTCTTATGTTTGCATATTGTGCAAAATATCAACTACAGCCAATGCCAGTCAAGCAGATAAATACAAAGCGCACAAATTGAGGGATTTAAAAAACTAGGACTGAATGACTGACGACTATTCATAAAAGAAATCAAAACAACGTTAGGAAAAACTAAAATTATGTCCACTGCTAATTCCCATAAAACCGAACCAATAAAAAAAACCCAAAATAAAATAGTTAAAAGCAAGAAAACCAAAAAAGCATATCATTAATGCCCTTTGCATATCAAGAACCCATTATGAATGCCCCAAATCATATACTAAACCAAAGTCCAGCCAAAATCACAAATCTCCAATCTAGACACCCATCTCTACTGAAAGATCTTCTTTATTAATGACCCCAAAAGAGATATAACCTCAAAAAGCAAGAAACACCTAGTCAAAGATAAGAAAATAAAATACATCAGTAATCCACCTTAAAAAAAAAAAAAAAAAAAAGATTCACAAAATTGAAACATTCTCTGGAAATGACATTCTAGAATAATTGTAAAAAATAGAAAGAGAAGGCAACCTTCACCTCAAAAACTCAAATTAAAAATTTTCCTTAGAAGCAATCCCTATACTATATTTTGACCCATGATATTATTCAATGGAAGCTCTCATTAAAAGAACTAATTTCCCTTTTAAATCAATTTTTCTCATGTTTAAATCATTTAGTAACATTTAAGTTCAATGTTTCTCTCTCTTTCTTTGACAGCTGATACTGTTAAAGGAACATTTACATTATTGTCATAGCAAGAATTATCTTCTAGTTAGTTCTGGATTAAAAAAAATGACTTCAATATTAAATAACCCAACAAGTGTTGATATAGTAAAATCAACCTGAAAGTAAGTTTCATGCTGGTGGTTTTTCAATAATGTTCCATGGTTGGATAGATCAGTTAAAGTTGATAGTGATTAAAACAAAGCAGACTATTGAGAACAATCAACATTATATGATGTAATAGAGGCAACATGCTCAAAGTAACCATATTAAGCAATAAAAATCATTTGAATTGGTTTGGTGAGTTACTTTTATGTGTAACTTTTCACATTAGTTAGCAAAAAGAAAATTAGCCTACAGGGCTTTATATACACATGTAACTCACTAACAAAATGTAAATGTTCTGCTTTTAAAACAAATTGTGATGAGCAATGAAAAGTGGATACTTTATAACAATTAAATGCAAGACAATGTAGATCAAGTGAAATTAATCTCTACTAACTGCACTATCTAAAGAAAGTGATGCAGTAAATATAGTTATAGGAAGAGTGGCCTCTGTTATAAGCTCCTCCCACAGAAATAAATAGTTGATTCAAACTATTACTAATCAGACCAATTGATGGCAGAATCATCAGATTTTTTTAAGAGAAAAAACCTAATATCATATCAGTATAGCACTTGACTATACATTTCATGGTGACCAGTTAAGAATTGTTACAATTTGGCTGGGAAATGGTTCACTCAGCAGATATTTTACCTGCAAATTATGTCCAGTCTTTATAAAAAAATTTTAAGGAAAAAAAGATTAAATTTCCTGGAATACTCCATATAGCACAGAAACAGTTTTTTGCTGAGTAAAATAAAAAAGTTCTGGAAGGATGAAATTATAAAGTTGCCTGAAAGATGGCAGAAGATTTGTTTTAATTGCAGTAAAACAGGCAACAAGAATAGTGACTTTTAGGCCTGAATGTTGTTTGTTTAGTTGACTACATACACACTTTGGTCATGTTTTTTGATAATCTTTTTCTTTAATTCAATGCACATCATCTGCTCCTTTTTCTCAGCACTGTCCTTTATATGCACTTTCTTTGTACACATGGTTGCAAAAACAAAGTTTTGCAAAATAAAAGCAAGCACAAATATGAGCATAACGCAGATAGGCAGATGTTGTGGTGTTCACTGTGGCGTTCGCTGCACTAATGAGTGGTGGGGTGTCTGAAGCTAGCTCATAACCCAAATTTTAGCTCTCAACTCAAAGCAAAAATCGTTTGAGAGATTGGGACACTCGTAAGTCAAGGTACCAATGTATAATAAAAATGACTATTTTTTAAAGGATTTCTCTCAATTCCTAAAACCTGTTTGAAGAAGATAAAAATTATAATTAACTGTTTTTCACAAATTTTTCTTCAAGTTTGCAAATGCTTCATCTGATAAGATATTTTTTCCACTTGTCTCCCACTTAAATGCTATAAAAATAGCTGATCTATCAACTGAAATCTTTCTTTTCTTACCCTCTTGCATAGTGACTATCAGCATACAGAGTTCAAATTCTGGTTGAGTTCTTTGCATTCACTTTCTCACAAATATCCTTGAGAAAGGTATGAAGCCATCACTTCCAAGGTAGACTCAGATCTCTATCTTTGACTAGCAACCTGTCAAGTAGAAGAGCAACTTTGAATTCAAAACCAGTTGGGCATGTGGCTGGCAATTCCACTCCATAAAATCCTAGTTACTATGGAAACCACTGCAGCAACATCTTGCATGGTGGGACTACCTCTATATAGGGGAATCTAATTGTACAAAAATCAATCATTTAATGTTGAGTTGATGTAGGATTTTTCAATTACATATCTCAATAATTTGATAACTTGTGCTATTTTAATTTATTTTAATATTTACTTTTTTTTTTTTCTTTTTTTTTTATCAGAAATTTAAAATATTTTTCAATGTCTATTTTAATAAAAATCTCATCTGAGAGCAGCTTTCCTACTAGCTTTTCTGCTGTTGAGGAGGGTGGTATGTCACCCCCACAGGACAAAAACAAGACCTGTGAAAGGGCTGATGAGCTTCTTATAGGAACCAATGGCCAACATGTATAAGGCCAGAATGAAGTCTCAAGTCTTGAATGGCAACCTTCCTAGAGATCGTTTCTTGATAAAACACTGGGTGTATTTGGGCTACCATGAGTGTTTGAGTTAGGCATCAAAAGAGCATGTGGCCTTATAAAACTTGCTTCAAATCATTATGACAAGAGATTATCTGTCAGGCAAGACCCACCTTGCTTTGTGTGAGATTAATCCAAGTCTTTCCTCAACAAAACAACAGGTCTATGATGATCTGACAAATAAATTTTGTCTTTTGCATTGTACTGATGATGATGATAATAATAATAATAGAAAAGATAAATGTCTGAAAGCAAATAAGTTAATGTTATGATGTTGATTTGGGGTTAGTAGAGACAAACGCCAAATAACACGTAACAATAAAAAGGGTTTTAATAAGTTGGTAAATGGGTACAGAATCGCCTGAGTAGTCAAATAACTAGCTCAACTAAGAACTTCTCCGACTCTCTATCTTTTGACATGCCACTATTTAACGTCTTTGCTCGCAGACAAGTTCATCTTCAAGAGGGGTGGTAGGTTTCTGACACAACACCTCCCCCTTGAGATTAATTCCGGAGGAATTAATATCTTTTCCTTTTGGGATCTGGACTTAAATGTTCCACCCTAGTTCTTTTTCTTTTGCTTGTCCTTCTTTGGACAACTGTTTCAGGCAATGGTGGAGTTGGTATATCAAATAAATCATATAATACCTCCATTGGTTCTTCATTTTCTTTACTTATTTCTTCAATGATTCTTTTTCTTAATTGGTACAAATGTCTTTTTTGTAAAGGTCCATTTTTTTACTTCTTATCATGTACAACATTTTACCAATTCTTTGCGTTACCATTCCATCTTGCCAAAATTCCTTCCCATATTTGTAATTTAAAAAAAAAAAACTTATCTCCCGCCTGAAATATTTCATATTTTCCCTGATGCGTTTTGTTCTGGTAACTCTTTTTTTCTTTCCGGCAGCAGCCTATTGAACACAGATCTAATTTTTCTAGCAAACATCAGTTCAGCTGGAGACATCCCTGATATTGCATTTGGATTTGGTGTTATTCTGTATATACTTAAAAACTGCTGTATATTACCATCATCTGTATTAGTACTATTTGTTTTTTTAAGGGCTCTCTTGAACGTATCAACAAACCGTTCAGCCTGTCCATTTGACCTAGGATGGTACGGTGAAGTCAGGCCACTTGGAATAGCTATCCACAACTATCAAGTAAAAATTACCATTCATGGGTCCAGCATAATCTATGTGGAGTCTGGTCCATGGAACATCTGTTTTTGGCCATGGTGTGTATTTTACTGGCGGTGCTTTCGCTGCCATTTGACACCCTCTACAAGTTTTAACTACCAGTTCAATGTCTTTGTCCATATTTGGCCAATAAACGTAACTCCTCATCAGGGCTTTCATATGTCCAATACCAGGATGCCCCTGATGAAATTCCTTCAACATCCGCTTTTGTAGTACAACCGGTATCACGACCCTTCCAGCATATAACAGCACTTCATCACATATTGAATATGCTGGTGAAGAAGTTTTATACTTTCCTGAAGTTACAACTTCTTTCATTTTTCTAATAAAAATGTCTTTTTCTGCTTTTAATTTTATTTCATCTAATGTCACCGGTAATTCTTTCACTGTTATACATTACTTCCACCAATTCATTTTCTGCTTGTAACGACGCTATCACCGTATCTTCTAGCGGTTCCGAAGACGTTGGGATCAGCCTAGATAAACCATCAGCATGGCTTAAATTTTTCGATGATAAAAATTCCATTTTAAAATTGTAATTCAACAAAATGGTTCCCCATCGTTGCAAACGGTTTGCCGTATGAGTAGGTATACCCTTCTTCGAACCATAGATTGAAAGCAGCGGACGATGGTCGGTCTGCAATATAAACCTTCTTCCATGTATGTACTTATGGAATTTTTTACAAGCATAGATGATAGCTAAGCTTTCTTTCTCAATTTGAGAGTACTT
The DNA here is from genome assembly GCA_903632075.3 of Acanthosepion pharaonis. Lineage (NCBI taxonomy): Eukaryota > Metazoa > Mollusca > Cephalopoda > Sepiida > Sepiidae > Acanthosepion > Acanthosepion pharaonis. Next base: position 1,602,976 of record CAHIKZ030004620.1, on the reverse strand, counting down.
CTTTTCTCGGGTAATAATGTCCTTGATGCATGTGCCACTGGCTTCAGATTGCTGTCTCTGAATTCATGCAGAATTACCGCACCTATTCCGTACTAAACTTATGTCCGATGCCACTATAATTTCCTGTTTAGGGTCATAATGTGTTAGTGATAACTCCGACATCAAAATATTCTTTATTTTGTCAAACGCCTTCTGACACACTTCTGACCATTCCCACTTTGCTCCCTTTTTTAGCAATTTATTTAATGGAGCCATAAGGCTGCACAAATTAGGAATATATATCCCATAATAGTTAGCAAGTCCTAAGAACGCTTGTGCGTTACTACATTTTTGGGAGATGGCATGCTTTTTGATCGCTTCTGCCCTCGCCGGCTCTGGTCTTCTTCCATCAGAGTCTATTATCTGCCCCCAAAACTTAATTTCACTTATAAAAAATTCACATTTTTCAGCTGCAAGTTTGAATCCATATTCTTAAATTTTTTCAAAAACCTGATTAATATGTTCCAAATGTTCATTTCGATCTTTACTTTTTATCAAAATATCATCAAGATATGCAATGGCGAAGCCCAACCCTGCCAGCGCAGTGTCCATAATTTGCTGAAAAATACTAGGGGATACTTTTAAACCAAAAGGCAAATGGTTAAATTTGTATAAACCCTTGTGTGTAAGCAAATATATGGATATAGATCCGACAATATGAAGAAAAATATATACGGTAAAAACAAACAAAAATCCTTATATACAATTATAAACAACATTAAAACAGCATAATTGTATATAAGGATTTTTGTTTGTTTTTTCCATATATATTTTTCTTCAAGCCCTTGTGTGTATTGATAGTCAACAATTTAGAACATTCTTCGTCCACTTTCACTTGGAGATAGGCATCCGATAAATCCAATTTAGAGAATATTTTTCCTCCACTTAAACTTGCAAAAATGTCTTCTGGTGAAGGCAAAGGATATGTGTGGTCCTTTAAGCAATCATTTAGACCCGTAGAGAAATCGGCACACATCTGAATTTTATTATTTTTTTTCTTAACATATACAACAGGGCAGGCCCACTCTGAAAATTCAATGCGTGAAATAACTCCTAAATTTTCAAGCCGTTCCAATTCTTTGTTAATCTGTTCCAAAACACCAAATGGTACATTTCTTTTTTGCTTGAAAATAGGTTTTACGTTTTCCTTCACTTCAAATTTTGCCTTCGTCTTTTTGCAACATCCAAGACCTTCTGAAAATACTTGCGGAAATTTTATTTTCAGATCTTTCACCAAATTTTCTGTAACCTGATTTTTACACTGAGAAGAAACATTAATTCTATTGCAAAAAGAATTTATAGGGAGTTCCCATAAATTAAAAAGTATAATCCAATTTGTTCCAAACAAATTTGAAGCATTTTGTAACACATACACTTTAGACTTTAGTGTCTTACCAACAAATGAAATATTACAAGAAAATTCACCTTGAAAATGCAATTTTCTTCCAGAAATCCCGCGAGCCACTTTTTCAGTCTTTTTAAGCAAAGGTCTGCCTATTTTAATCCATGTTGCTGTATTAATAATGGAAATATCACTTCCAGTGTCTAGCTGTAGTTTAACATTTTTTTCATTAATTTTTACCTGTACGAATTTTCTTTTCTGCCCCTCCTCAATCTCCTGACGTGACAATACAATATTCACATCTTTTTTCGACTTAAATTTTTTTCTTTTGCTTTTACAATGAGTACTTATATGGCCTTTATTGCAAACACAAATAGCAATTTTTGTCGCGAAAAAAAATTCACTTTTAAAATGACGACCACCGCATCCAAAGCACGTTGGTTTCTTAATGTTTTTATTAACTATTCCCTTTTTTGGTCAAATAGCATGGATACGGGATACGTCTTTTTCTTCAATTTGCGTATTGTCATGTTTTAAGTTTTCAATTCTTTGACACTCTTCCGTAACCTTCTGCAAAGTAATCTCGGAATTTTGTTTGAGTTTTGCCAATATTCGGGACCTTATGTCCTTATCTTTGCTAGAAGTCAAGCCTTGAACGAATATCAAACATTTAAATCAATCAATTGAAAAATCATGTAACATAAAACGTTCACACATTCTGTTAACATTTCCAGCATATGTAACATCCTCATCATCACGCTTTACCATATTCAAACACGAGAAACGAGTATGAAACAAACTAACTCGCTCGCCAAAAATACTAGATAAAGTATTAACAGTTTCTTCGAAAGAAATGTCAGCAGTTTTTCTTGGAAGGACAAAATTCTTATACTTATTATTTTCATCTGTACCCAACTTTTGTAAAAGTAAACTCACTTTTTGTTCATCAGTCCAACCTTCACATTTTTTTCAAATATTGTTTCAAATCTTCTGAAATACGCAGGAAATGTTATGCCCTCCTCTGGGTTAAATTTGAACTCAGTAATAGAATTAGCAATACCTTTGGCCGTGAATGACGAATTTACTGGATTCTTAAGTAAAATCGCTTCAAATAAAGCCTTTGTGTCATTTCGCTGCTGAACTTGTAAATCCAATAGTTGTTCCCAAAATACTTTTTGTTGCTCTTGTTGCTGAATTTGACTTTGCACTAGAGTTTTCATTAATGCAATCAAATCTTCCATTATGCGTAATAAATTACACAAAACACTTTTCGAAAACAGACAAAAAGGGAAAAAACACGTATATATCCACAATAAGCACAAGTCTTACTTCTTTTTGGCACGTTGAAATCCCAATTCTTCGTGAAGAACAAAGTTTCGACGTTTTTTTTTTTTTTCAGAGCGAGAAAAAAAAATTTATATAGTCCACCTAGAGTTGAAAAATTCTCCACTCAGCATGATGAACGAATCTCTCGTCGACACTGTTATGATGTTGATTTGGGGTTAGTAGAGACAAACGCCAAATAACACGTAACAATAAAAAGGGTTTTAATAACTTGTTAATAGGTACAGAATCGCCTGAGTAGTCAAATAACTAGCTCAGCTAAGAGTTTCTCCGACTCTGTCTTTTGACATGCCACTATTTAACGTCTTTGCTCGCAGACAAGTTCATCTTCAAGAGGGGTGGTAGGTTTCTGACACAACAGTTAATGACATCAATCTTGTTGAAAAAAAAGAATTAAAAAAGTTCATTTTTCTCTTTTCCTCCTACCTTTTAAAGGTTCTTGGCTGTTGTTGCAACTGTTCTTTTATGGTTTACACAAAGAAGAAACTGAACATCGTGACACTTCACTTGAATTATCTTACAGCAGCCCTTTCATCGTCATCCAGGTCAGAAAACTTTTCTTTCTCTGCTTTGACCAACTTTTCTCTATTTTCAATATTTATTAAACTAGTGTGACCTATGCAAATTCTGTTACATCTTTGCAATTTCTGAAAAGAATAAATACATTATTTCTTTCCATGTAATGTGAACTTCCTTTTCTAGAAACTATTCTAAAAAATCATTCTTTTTCATTGGTAACACCTAAACACACTTGCCTCCTGATGACTAGGATTTACATTATTATAAGTGATTAAATAAAGATTGCAAACTAGAATAATGTTAAAATTAAAAAAGAAAATATGTAGATGTCTGGATTATATATAAATTAATTATATAATACCAAATTGTAATTGGTAGGAATTATTCCGAAGAGGACTTTTAGCCCATATGAGAGCTCAATGTATGATAAAAAGCAAATTTTAATAATAATAATTAGGAAAAAAAACCGTAAAAATCCATATTTGGTTATAAATTTATTTTGATGACTTATTTATCAAAATAAAGTTATTACTGGATATGAATTTTTAAGTTTTTTTTCTTAATTATTATTATTATTATATTTTCCATATCAACTCAACTAATGGGGCACCCTCTCAGATTTTTATGATATTTTAGTATATGGTACCCACCTATGAGAAACCAAAAAAAACTAAAAGCTTCCTTAAGCTGTAATTTCAGTAATTATGACATCTGGAAATTTGCTGACAATTTTTGATGATTTCAAAATAGCATGATTTCCCAGGTTTGCTGTTTCTTAACTGTTGTGATGTCCAAGTTTAGCACTAGTCAGTCGCTCAGCTTGTATTCTTTTTTTCCGTTATTCTCAGTGACCAGTTATATAATCTTTCTCTTGCACTTATGCAAATTATGCATATTAATTTGCCAGTATCATTACATCTCCCTGAAACATATAGGTTTTATACCTCTAGTAGTTCTTGTACTTCTTCTCGTGATAGTTTCATTACTTTGCTCTACTTCTCTCTCTCCCATATTTCTTTTTCTGGGAGACCTAGATCTGTCCCGCGCTTCTTCTTGCATTATTTGATCTTTGTCTGAACTTTCAAACTCATTCTGGCCGACTTGATCCTGCATTATTTCGTCTTCTGATGTTTCATTCTGTAACGGTCATTATAAAAATAAATCATTAACGGATGGAATTGTAGATATTTCCTCATCATTTTGCTCTTCATATTCACCCTGGGTCCTTATTTGATCTGCATGGGCTAATACACTGTTGCCGTTTTCTCTATTTGTTATAGCTGTATTGTGGCCTTTTTGCATGATAAATTCTGCCCTTTCCGGATTTGCTTCTTTGTTCTTTTTGTACCACATTTTTTCATTTGTGGAATATGACATCGTTAGCAGAGCTCTAATTTGCCTTCCCATTAAAGCTGATGGGCTTTTTAGTCTTCCAGCATGTGGTATTGTGCGATAGCTTAAAAACAGCCTAGGTAGAAAAATTTCTACTCTTTCTTTTTGCTGAGAACATACTTTTAGTCCTGTTTTTACAGTCTGCACCATTCTTTCCGCTAACCCGTTCGACTGAGGGTGATATGGGGGTGTCTTATACGGTTTACATCCTATTTTTTCTAACCATAAATTAAGATCTTCATCACAAAATTCTGGTGCGTTGTCAGATACCAGGGTTTTTGGTATGCTGTTTCTGGAAAATATCACCCTTAGAATCTGTTTTATCATAGAACTTTTCTTGTCTGGCACTCGGATTATTTCAGGCCATCCTGAAAAAGAGTCTACTAGAATTAATAAGAGTCCCACTCCAGTAATATATGCATGATCCATATGCACCTGACTCCATGGTTCCACTTCTCTGGGCCACGAATGTAAAGTAGTCTGTGTAAAGTTTCTTAATTCTTTACATTTTTTTCACCTTTTTACATATTCCTCAACATCTCTTGAATATCCCAGACACCATGCTTCTAATTTTATCCTTTTTTGTGTGGCCACTACTCCACAGGGTATATCATCATGTACACTTTTTATTACCAACTTTCTTTGTGTTTCTGGGGGAACTACCAAATCCCCATTACAAATCACTCCATGTTCTGTCGTTAATTTCTGTCTTATTTCTTTGTAGGGTCTTTCCGCCCTCTTTCACTACTGGCTTCTTTGCCATAATTACTTTTAATTTATCAAAAGCTTTTTGTTGTTTCTCGGACCACGTAAATTCAACATTCTTCTTCCTTAAATTTTCAAACGGTTCAGTCAAGTCCGTGTATTTTGGTAAATATCGCCTGCAAAAATTCACCAATCTCAAAAAAGACTCCAGTTCTTTTTTATTTGTAGGTGTAGCTACTTTTAGTATTTTTCTATCAATGCTTGGTCTGGTGATATACCTTCTTTTGAAATGGAATAACCTAAAAAAGATATTTTACTACAATTGCTTACACATTTTTTCTCATTTATTGTCATTCCAGCATTTCTTAATCTATTCAAGATTATGTCGGTTTTCTTTTTTAATTCCTTTTCATTAGTCTTGGTAACAAATCATATTTTCCATATTTTCTAAAACCTGTTCGATGGCCCTTTGAAATATGGCGCTTGCGGTTTTTATTCCGTATGGCATTCTTTTCCATCTTAGTAACCCTATTGGTGTATTTATCATGGTTATATCTTTGAAGTTATTGTCTATTGGTATTTGGTGGTATGCCGTTTTTAAATCTATTTTTGTAAAAACACTCATTCCTACCAATGCGTGAAATGCAACTTCAACATTCGGAATTGGATATGAATCCAAACAAACTTTGTGATTTACGCCTATTTTGTAATCTCCACAAATACGTAAGTTACCATCTGTCTTCCTCAAAACTACAATGGGTGATGCCCACTTGCTACCCCCAGGGGGAACATGTTCAAGAAGGTCTTGTTCTATTAACTTTCATAGTTTTGTTACTACTAATGGCAACAAATGTACTGGTAATTTTCGTGCCTCATAATAAGAGGGGGAGACATTTTCTTTTAATTTTAAACTTGCTTTATAGTTTTTTAACTTTCCGGTTTTTTCCATTTTTATCTCATTAATTAATTTGGTAGAATTTATGTTAAGCACGTCGTTTCCAAGAAGTCCGTGGTTCTTTTTACAACTTGTGACAATTATAGGTATTACTTCAAATTTATCTTCTAACTCCAAGGAACCTTCAAAGTATCCTAAAGTTTTTATAACTGACCCATCAAATTGGCGGAGTTGTAAACTGCTCTTTCGTAAAGGTGGCTTTCTAATGCATTCCCAAAAATTTTTTTGTATCAGTGTTACTTCACTCCCAGTATCAATTTGCATATCTAAGTTGCAGTTGTTGATTTTAACCTTTAGTATAATGTCTTTTTCCTTTTGATCAATTTTTTCTATATTCTTATTTTTTAATGTGAAGACTTCCATATTGGTTTCGTTTTCTTCAACTCTTTCAACGTTTTTCTTTTTGAATTTGCATACTGCTTGAAAGTGGTTCTTTTTTAAGCAATTTGTACAGGTTTTTCCAAATGCTGGGCATTTTTCCCTTTTTGTTTCATGTTCACGTCCACAATACGAACATTTTCTTATCTTTTTAACATGTACATATCAGCGAATATTTGTTCGCTGGGTTGACTTTTTTGATGGTTGTATTTCTGTATTAATTCTTGTTGCTGGATAAAGACATATTTCTTATTTGTAGTTGTTCCATTATTTTAATCACCAGTATGAATTTTTAGTTAATTTTTACAATACCAAAAAATATGATTTCCAATTATTATAAAGATTTTTGATATAAAAATATCTTTCTATTCAATTTTAGTTTCTTTGATCTATAATGTTTACAGTTTAATCTGATAAAAATCTTTTATATTCTGAGACTGGAAAAAATAACAAACTATCTTTTTGTACTGAAATAATGACTAGAAATTATTTTTTGAATGATTCAAACTAAAATTGGGATTCTACAAGGTTGCTTCAAAATGAATGACTCCTTTTTATTATGTCAGTTTGCAACATTAAATGACAATAGTGATGATAAATCATATTCTGGGTGACCCTGAACAACTGTCAACTCACAAAATGAATAGTGCTTCAGCCTATGATGGTTTTGTCACTGAAAACTTGCACTCTATCTAACAGTGTTATTGTGCTACCTGTAGCTGTTGTTATTCTTGTAGAAATAAATAGGAGGCATTACTTTTGGAACATCCCTCATACTTCAAATAATTAACAGAATTTTAAAAAAATTGTTTTATTTTAGTTTCTACCCATTTGTATCTGACTGGATGTCTATTGAGTATGACCATTTGAATCTATCACTATCTGATATGAGGGGACCACCAGTGGCATCCTATACACATGATGGACAGATTTTGGCCTTGGCAATAAACAGGATTGTCTCAAGCCCAAACAAGATGCTCTTTTTGTCACCTTTCACAAATACTTCTGTCATGTCCAGCATGAAGAACTATGAAGAAGATCGAAGCCAATCCATGCATATAAGGTGAGAGGCTTGTTTATTCTTTTCTCTTCTTATAACAACATTAATGACTAAAAATATTTTTGAAAAGTAATAAAATTTTAATATTCCATTATGCAAATAATATTGTTACTGAGTATGTTGTTAAGGACACATTAACATCAACTTTGCTTTCAACACAAATTTTTACTTTTTGAATCTAAAATATGTTTTGAATGTTGAACTTTGATTACCTTTCAAGGATTTAATAATATGCAAAACAAATACTTACAGGCATTGTATTATTAGGGTTTATATTGTTGATTAGTTTGGGACTTGGGGGCCAAGTAATTATCTCAGTAATTATCCCAGGTAACTAAAGATTATTATTATTAATTTTTTTTTTAAATTAAATATTGATTACCTACAATTTTAGTGGATTATTTTTTTATTCTGTGTGTATGTGTGTGTGTGTGTATAATGCATGCATGCATGCAGACAGACAGACAGCCAACATTAGTGTCATTAAACTCTCCTTTGGAATATAGGACTACAGCTTCAGCATGCTAGGTGTTACTATTATGGTTTTCATAGCAAGTAGGTTTTTATTATGTGGAGTTGCAAACTCTATGCCTTCTCTTAGACTGGTTACCAAGCAAGGCTGAAGTACCCAGTCTGCTCTACTATTTAATTGATTAATTTTAGAACCATCCTTATAATTGAGGTTGATTGTGTGAATAATAAAAAAAACAAAAATTTTTTTTTTTTTTTTTTTTTTTTTTAATAGTACATTGGTTGCTTAGTGAGCTTCTCCTATAAATTGGTAGTTTCATGGCTGGTAGGAATGAGGTATATGGTGTTATCAGGTTGGCTTAATTGACCTCTTTTGTCCATTACCCATTATGACATTCAAGTATTGGAAGCTTTTGCCTAGATATCTGATAGTAGGATACAACACAAGGAAAGTTGAATCCATGCCTTTCCTAAGTACATTAGTATAAAGTGACCATGATCAACCTCAGCCAGAATTAGGAATTGGTGAACCAATTCCAATTTTCAAACTTGATGATATATTAACTTTGTTGAATATTAAGTGTTATTGTCATTATGACTCCGTGTTCAGTTAATTTAGTATATTTAATGCTAAGATACTGTTTTTATTTTTTTATGAACAGCTACTATTGGGTTACTGACATGGCCTGGACTTATGATGATCTGTTTTTAGCCTGTATCCTTCGATCTGGCTCTGTCTGTATAATGCCCCGTCTGGGAGAACCAATTCTTCTACAAACAAGTGGACATTCTGTAGATATAGGACCTGCCTATTTTCTTCCTCTTCACCCAGTCATTACAGTCAGGTAATGTAAACACTTTTGCTTTTGAGCATTTACAATTTCATCTTCAATTATTTAGGGAAAAAACAGTTTTATTTTTAGTAATTTATTTATTCCCCCCCCCTCTGTTTTACTTGTTTGGTTATATTACTTTACGTTTCTCTGATTTTTAGGGATAAAAATATATAACTATAGATTTTCTTCCTAAAACTGATACATATCATAATAGTGTTTCACAGCTGTTTGAGGTTTCCTATAGCCCCACTGAACTTAAATAAAGTCAGTTCAGGTTTCCTATAGTAAAAATTTTCTTTTCCAAGTGAAAATCATCACAAAAATGGCAAAAGTAATTTGTCACGGCTTATTTTCTCTCAAAAAATGGATTTTCATACTTTTATAGGGGGTAAAATATTGAAAAATGACTGTTTTATCATCACCTGAACTAATATCAAGGAAACTTTTGATCTGAACTGCATGAAACTAGGTATTTTCTGAAAGCAAAGGATATATTCTTTCATTTAAAAGTAAAATTAGCTGGTGTAAATGACTCAAAATTTTTTTCAGTGGGTAAAATGTGAAAAAATAGTGAAAATTTTGCAATTTTTCTTGTTCTAAACAAATATTTCCCCCATTAATGGGAAATTAACCATTTTTTTTTTTTTTTTTTTTTTTTTTTGAAAATCAGAAAACCTAAATCATAATGAAACTATTTCAGGCATAAAATTGAGAGTTTTGAAGGAAATCAACATTCCTAGGGGTTGAAAATGTGACAAAATCCATTGTTAATTTTCAATTATATGACTGCCAAGGGTTAAAAAAAAAAATTGACACCGGGCCACGGAAATCTTTAGTAAAAAGCAAGAGATTTATCTGCAATTCCTAACCACCAGAAACCAAAAGTTTTTTTTTTCCCAAAAATAGCGATAAGGAAAATTAAACCTAATTGACTTTGACATCTAGGTCAAAGGTCAGCCAGCCAGCCAGCAATAAATGGCAAACCTTAGAACAAGTTGTAATAAAACCCACCACTCCCAGATAAAAGCAAAGAGTGAAAAAAAAGGGTTCACCATTACTAGGGCTTGATATAACCTATGTTTCAACAATGGCTTGATGAGTTTTGTTTTGTTTTTAACACCCTGTGACCCGGGTGATGACAACAACACTTAGCAGACGACATTGTTTTTTTCGCCGCATATCTTTCGTATTTCCCATCGCCGGTCCATTTAGCCATTCCTTTTATTCAATGATGTTCATGCCAAATGAAAGAGAAAGGAATGAATTTTGAATGATGTTATTTTGAAGTGAAAATAAATATTTTTTCATTAAAAAAAGGGTTTTTTTCTCAGAAAATTGGGCATAATTTCTTAATGCTAACCGCCGAGTGACATTTTCCACAGCCAAATCGAAGAATTGGATCCTATAAAGTCGCCCTAAAAGGTCCAGAAGTTTACTAATTGATCGAAAACCTGTTGCACATAATTGTGTTTTTCACAGTCAGTTTCCATTATTTCATCTTGATATTATCATTTTTGGACAGCCAAGTCATCAAGGATTCAGGAAAACAGTGTGGCATAGGTTTTCTTTAAGAACTTTACATTCTATGAGGTGTTTAAAATGTTACTGACGAATGAGATTTTTTTGCCGAATATTTCATTTACGCGCCATGTTGGATTTTCCTATATGACAAAAACAAGGGTTTTAAACAGCCGTGGTTTACACACTAAAATGTTTAGAAGTATGATTAGAAATTGAACTTATACTTGTCACTACTTGATTCTTTATAATGTATATAATTATATATCAGTGTGCTTGGCTATTATTTTTATGTATGTATGCCTTTCTCCTTTTTTTTTCTGTCAAACATGTACATGCATATTAATTATGGACAGACTCCTAGATTACGGCATTTTGTTTGTGTTTTCATCATGAATGTGCCGTGGTATTTGGGACCCCATGATTAATATACTATTATTTCAGTAGATCACACTTTCTTACTGAATTAGTTATGAAACTAAGTTGAGAGATTTAAATTATTAAAAAAAAACAACAAACTAAGTTGAGATTTAGTTAAAATTTCATTTTTCCAACGATACATTTAAAGTGAAAATATAATGTATAGTTGCTTAATTTAAATCAGGTTTTGTCTCAGTAATGTAGATTTTCTTCTTGTGTAATAACATTCTTTTTCTGATGAAGCTGGCGAAACATGTCATGTTTAAAATGTCTCATCTATTTCCCCTTCTATCAAATTCTTGTTCAACTTTACTCACATAATTTGTATTGTATAAAAATGTCATTTTTAAAAATTTTTTTTTAATCATTTCATCCCAATTTTTTTTCATCTTTACTATCACAGAAACAGTCATAAAAGAAATTACAAGGTTTCCTGAAAGAATTAAAATTGTCCTTGAATTCCACAGTTTTTCTCGAGTTTTTTTTATTGCTGATGATACCTATGAGTCTTTAAATGAAATATTAAACATTCAAATACCTCAGTATATGGATCAGTATATGGCAAATTTAGTATTGGAGATGAGGAAATAAAACATAGAATAGAGACTGCACTATCCAACACCACAAATTGTTACAAAGCCAAAACATTAACCTAACACTTGAGTTATGTTTTTAAATAGCTTCATCTGATCAAGACTTTCATATGAATGTCACCAAGCTCATTCAGAAATATCTAAACTGTCAGCTGTATAAAACTACTTTCTCAGATCAATGATTAAAAATAACTTTGAGTGAATGAAACCTGTAGATTTTAGCAAGGTTCATCCTTCTTTGAATCTTCAAAACTGGTGTTATAGAATCACAAACACCTGTACCAAATAACTGAAATCATATAATATAATGACACCTTTAAATTTGGCAGTCCATAGGATACAACCTAATACAGCCACATAACAGAGCCAGTGCTTCCTGGAAGGTTTCACCTAGGCTGCTGGATACAGAACTAAGTGGGGTGCAAGAAATGAAGTAAATTTTCCAAAAGGAAAAAATATGTTTGTCTTCTGTATCTTTGGTTTATGATTCATAAAATTTTGTATTGAAATATAGAGTAAAAGTTTCACTTTTATATAGATCTTTTTCTCTTCATTTTTTTTCTGTATGGATTAAGCACATACTATGATAATTTCTTTTTGCTTTTCTTAACTGGCTGAAGATCATGTCATAGTGTGAAACTTAAAGTCTAGGTGAAATTTTTGTCTTTGACATTTTTATCTTGAATTACAATTGTATTCTTGGTTGGTTAAGTTGAAGTAGGTTCTTTAATGGTTCTTATTTTTATATTTTTTTCTTTTTCTCTGATAATTTATATATATATATATATATATATATATATATATATATATATATATATAATTTATTTTAAATCTGATATTTTTATTACTTCAAAAGTTATTTCTAGTGGATACCCATATTTGAAATAGACACCCCATTTTTATTTTAAATAGTGTGCCTTATATCTATTGGCTTATTGCACACTTGGAAAATCTTAAAGAAAAATGTGCTCTTCAGCGGGGTTTGGACCACCATTCATCTTTGTAGGAGAAACCACCATTTGATCTGGTGTGCCTTAGACTGCTTGGCCACAGAGAGTGAATGAACCTTGTTGGGCTGTTCATTCTCTGTTGCTGTGCTGTTTAAAATAAAAATGGAACATCTATTTCAAATACGTGTATCCACTAACAATAACATTTGAAGTAATAAAAATATATAGTTCTGATCTCAAAGATTGATGATTATTTTTAAAGCTCCAAGAAAATAACATTTTAAAGGATAAACATAAATAATACTTAAATGTAATATATGCTTAGAATTAACTAAGATCCAGTTTATCTTATATGTGTATACATACATATATAGAGGTATAATAAGCCAATGGAAGACAAAATAAAGAAAATAATATTTATTGTATAATATCAGGCCAATAGACAAAGTATAAGCATGATGAGAAAAATGCTAAAAAAGGCAATTTTCAGATATGCTTGTGTCCTTTCTCAATGAAAAATAAAATAAAATTTTTTTTTCCTTTCTTAAGTTTTAATATACAATAAATTTTTTTTCCTTAATTTTTTTCATCAGCCTAATATATTTACATTCTGTAAGAAGCATATGTGGACTCTCTTATGATGACGTCCTCTACTTGTCTGTTGTTCACTGCACCTGTGAGAATATCTAAGGTTGACTGTGTCTGCATATACACCTGACTAGCTATGTGCAAAGATTTGTTCACTTGGCCCTAATCAAATTCACAAAGAATAGTGGTAATCGCTTTTCAAGACTCTCTGGTTGGCAAATAGTAACAATACAAATTCTCACTTAGCTGGCTGTTTTTCTTCGATTGAACTGTTATCTCCCTAACGTCTGCTGGTCCCTTCCTCCCTGACCACTGGGCAGCTACTCACTGGTCACCTACCTACTTCTCTGACTGCTGGTCCCTTTTCTCCTGGAGTTCCTGCTTCTCTCTGCTTATATGGATAATGGCTGGGGTACCACTGCCCCTATCCATCCCTTTGTGTTCTGGAACTAGAGACCACCCTTTGGCTTTTTGGGTGGTCAGCTTCTTCAAAGGACTACTTTTATGATTATCTGAAATTATTAACAACATTTTATGTTTGCCAACTCAATAGCAGCTGGAGACAGAATTCCTGAAAACGCTGGCACTTATGTTGAGTCAAAGATGGACTGGAGATGAATTTCCTAAGAAACTCAGATAACTAAGTGGACTTAAAAGGAATTTATCTACATATCTTCTAAGGATGTGTGAGAAATCATGTTGTTACACTCTACTATCAATATACATACACACACACACACACATATATATATATAACTTGTATGTATCTACACATATTCATCTTATCTACTTTTCAGTATTACAGAATATTAATAAGATAACTTTTTCAAGTCCTCTTGGTTGGTCACCTTCAGTCAAATGGATTCAGGACATAATATTTTTCTATGTCAATTTTTAGGCAAAAATCAAATGACAGTTTCTTCTGAACTTTTTTCTTTTCATTACATCCTTTTTTAAAGCAATAAAATTTCAGTAAAATATTACACTACAATAGTATCCTATTACCTTTTATTTTCTATTTTATAATAGTGAAATCACCAACCCACCAACCGGAGCAAATTCTCTAAATATGCAGAAATTCTCTGTCAGTTCTCACCCACAACTTCCAGTCATTATAGTCAGTGATGGTTTCCTTGTTACTGTCCTAAAGATCTCACATAACCTGACTTGCTCTAATTTGATTTGTAATGTTGTACACAAATCCAGCAAACAATTGTCTGTCCTTAGCAGAGAGTACAGTCTGGATCTTTCACAGGCCACAGCTTCTCAGACTCAACTAAATCATGAATATGAAGCCAACAGAGAGGCTGACCGTACTACCCAGTGGCCATTTAAGTTTGAAAACCCTAGATCTTCTCTTTGTTCTCAAGATGGTGAACTAAGTCCTGCTGAAAATGATACTACATTGAAAAATATCGGAGATGGAAAGATTGTGTTTGGCATTGTCCATTCTAAAAATGCTGACCCTGTACTTGATTGTAATAGACAAAGAACTAACCCAGAAATACTCAAGAGTGCTTATTCAAATTTGCTACTGGCATGGAAGCTGCAAGTGACATCTGGCTGCATATGGAGCTCAGCTAAAGAAAGAGCTGTCAAGCAGACTTTGCAGAACATGACCAAGTTGTTCACCATTCTTTTGGACGTTCCAGAAATGTCTGAATGTTTTGATAATCAGCAGAATCCTGGAAAGTCTGGTCTTTTCTGCTTGATCCGGATTTTCAAGGAGTTTCTTGATCTTCTTCGTTTTGATTTTCTTTTCCAAAGGTTTGTCAGCATTATTGCCACTTTTGTCCATAAAACAATCAAGTTGATTCTTTGTAGTGAGAAACTTGCACAATTTGATCCTCCTCTCAAAACCTTACTTGGCTGTGAAGCTTTACTGCAGTTCAGCACTCAGAGTATGAAGAAAGTGTATACTTGGTCACCAAAATACTTCCCATCAGCAGCAGATATCGATGTGGAGCCTGAGTCAGAAGACAATAGCTGGTATGAACCAATGAAGAAAAATGAAGAAAGGTCTGATGTGGAGAAAAGAAATTCTTTCAGGGATAATTTTTCCATACAGGACATATTCTGTCTTCACGAGTAAGTTGTTTTCTTTATTATTTTATTATTATTTTTTTTTTTTGAATGTTAACTAGCATTGTCCACATTAAAACTTCTTTTATTATGCAAATCAGTATGTTCACAATAAAATTGGTATTATCCAATCAATATTGCTAAAATCTATCCTTATTAAAAAGAATATATTAATAATAACTTATTTCAAAAGTGTCTAGTTTCATTATGCGACCGAAGTGCAGCATAATTTTTTATTTATTTATAAATAAATCCAAAAGCTATATGCTATAGAAGCATAACATTACCATAATATCCCATATACTTGAATAAATTATTTTAGATATTAATATGAGCTCCTTGACCTTATATAAACTTCATTAATACTTCAATCATTGATTTTGCCTTTTTTACATTACAACTCAGTTTCAGTTTTCTTTTTATAATTGGCTTGTCTGGAAAAAATTTGTGCATTTGTCAAAATGTAGTGATTTAGAATGAGTTTGTTACTTATGGGATGCTTCATCCGGCCTTGTGTCAGTGTTGGCTTAGTCATCCAATAAATATTGACATTTTAAAAAAACTCCAGGCCATTCTTTACTGTGTGAATCTCAAAAGCAACATTACAATAGAAATCATTTGTCGGGCAGTTTACTTTTCTCAGTGTTTTATTAAACATAGTACATATGCTAACAGACTATTATAATGCTTAAACAGTAAGGTGATCTGTTGTGGCTTAGAATGTTCATTTTTTGCACAAATCCAAGTTTTTTCAGTTTCAGGAAATTTATGCAGATCAACTTTAATTTCTTCACTTATCTACATTTCAGTCTTCTCATTCGAAACCAATCATTTGCAAACAAATCTTTGTACAACATTTACTTTAAAATTGTTCCTTTAATTTTGTGCCCTTAAAATTACAGGAACAGATAGAAATATTAATTTTGAACTAGGTACCTCTACTAATTTTCGATACCTTGGTTTAAAATGAATTTTCATAAATGAAAAAGCTTTCTTGAAGCTTTCATTTTAGATTTAATTGAAAACTAAAGGATTAAATTTACTATTTCCAGTAAGCAAAATACTTTGGTGTATTTCAAACAGAAATTATATTGATTCGAATTGATTTTTTTTGTATTTTTTTAAAATAGCTGATTAGCACCCTTTCTTTAGGTTGTCTTAGTCATCTTTCATTGCTGTGTATTTCTCTATATTAAAAAATCTTCCAAAAATAAAATATACTTTCTAAAGCTTTATTTGAGGAATATTAGCTGATTTAAAGTATAATTAATCTTATTTACTTTAAATTTAAACTAACAGCGAAATAAATTTTTTAAACAGTAGCCATGATTACATACTTGTTATCACTTGTCAATCATGTAACAAGTGCTGATAAAGGTGTTGACTAAGTTATTGTTGTTCTATGGAGACTTTATCTGTTAAGACATAATTTAAGAAAATGATGGGTGAATGCTTTTTTATATAATTTTTAAGTACTCAGTAATCTTAAAAATGTTGGAAATATTCTCCATAATCTAATTTTGGGAATGTTGACTTTAAATTTACTATAGTCATCACTCTTATTTTCTGATAATGTTGTGTATGGTCAGCCATACTTTCAAAAACGGGTATGTTACATAATATTTTATGGTATCAAATGACAATTGGAAAAAAATCTTACATTTTGCCGACGCATTTCGTCTTCCGACTTTTTCAAGGCAAAAATGAAATCGAAATGTTTTTGTTGTTATAGTTACATTAAAATTCAAAATTAAAAAGATAGACGCTTGTGTCTAAGCCTTTTTTCTGGTTAATGTAAATTACTTTTATAGTAAGGGATTATTATTTTTTTTTTTTAATGTAACTATAACAACAAAAACATTTCGATTTCATTTTTGCCTTGAAAAAGTCGGAAGACGAAACGCATCGGCAAAATGTAAGATTTTTTTCCAATTGTCATTTGATACCAATCTGTCTTGTCCACAGAATTCATCTGGGAATTTAACTATAATATTTTATATACATAAAAAAAAATCATTTTAAAAATCTTGGTGCAAAATGATTTGTATTAAACTTTTCAATTTTTGATGAGGAAATACAGTTTTCACTTAATAACAATATCAGCTAACCGGATAAAAGTAATGTAGAATTTTAAAAGGTTATTAGAATTAAAATTTAAAAAAAATGGAAACAATTCTTTGTAAAAATTCATTATTCATTGAAAAAATGTTTTTCTTAAGACAGTAGTGTCCTTAATATATCTTATTTATAAAAGCAATTAAACGTCATAGTTTTATTACATTTTTTTTATTTTATGATTTGGAGCAGATTTCTGGGAAATGAGTAGTAGTTTAAAAAAAAAAATTGATTTACATTCTCCAAGGAGTCCTGCTTGTAACTAATAAAAAAAAAAAAAAATTCGGATGAAAATATAATTTCTCAAAATTTCAAGAAATTAAATGTCTGTGTGTATGGGGGGGGGGGACATGTAAAAAAAAAAAATATTTTTACCAAGATTTTCTAAAAAAAAATTTTAAAAATAGTTTAATTCATTTGTGAATAAGTCCTGAAGTGTCATTAAAATCTGATAATTTTTGCAAGAATTTCCAAATCAATTTGTTTTTCAGCTGAAAAAAAGGTGCTGAAACACTGTAAATATTACATTGAGATTTTAAACCCAAACTTTGAAGGTGCTAGAAGGGATTAAAAAATTTAATAAAATAATAGAAAAATACTTTGGGCTTCCTTCTTAACAACAACAAACATTTTGACAATAAAATTTTGTTTTTATTAAGTTTGAGGCATTTTCATTCAGGTACCTATTTCAAACATTTTCCAAAATTAAAAAATACCATAGGCCATTTTTTTTTTTTTTTTTTTTTTTTTTTTAGAGTTGCTTCAGAAATTTATAGTCTTTGTTGATTATGTTATATGATCTTTTTATGATCTGTTGATAATTAAAACATACATTTTTAATGTTGTTGTGTTCATTGTTTATATAAAATTTGATTCTTTAGAAAGCTGATTCAGGGTCTATTAAGCATTTGACACCTATTTTTCTATGGTATTCTTTCTAACTTGCAAATGTATATTAATAAATAAAATTTGGTTTTTATTTTATCCATTTCCACATGGAGTTACCATGAAATATTTGATGTCTGATCTGAAGTCAGACATAATCAAACTTCTTTGACATTGTGAATTTACTATGTGAAAAGTTAATTACAATATTTTTTTTCTGAAACAGGCACACAGTGTTCCAGGTAATTGAGAACAAATTATAAAGGAAATCCGAGATATTCAATTGAAAACAAAAATCAGTATATTTTCTTTAAAAAAAAATTGTACACCTGTTCAAAAAAAAAATAGGAAAAGATTATTCAATAAAACTACCTTGACAGCTTCAATGTGGCATTTCCAGATAAGGTGGTTCTTGTTTGGCCATTGATATCCACAATGGTGTCCTTTGATGAGACCTTGGTATTGTGAGGTCACTGGTTGGGGGTTCTCTCTTGACATCACTCTAGACATAGTAGTCTAGTGGCTTTGAACCAGTTGAGCTTGGATGTCACATATTGCAGGTGGTGGGAACATGATCATGAAAATTCTCAGCTCCTGAGTGATATAGGCCATTTAAAAAAGAGCAGTCTTGCTGAAACATACACTTCTAATTCCTTGATCCAGAGTTCGACTACCATGTCCAGCACCTTCATGTGAATGGTGACATTGCCCCCTGAGGATCTGATATTAGAGCCTCATTGCTGTGAAGTTGGTGTGCATCACTATGTGTATTCTCATAAAGTCGGTGCAGAACCAACTATCATTCTCTCTTTGGCACATTCTCTGTAACATTGTTAAATCATTTTCCATTTGTGCCCTGCTAAATATTTGTTCTCAAATAGTTAATGCACTGTTTTGTTTGGTTTGGTGTGTTCTACAGCATATCAACACCTCAATGGGTTATTTTACAGATCAAAACATCTATCAGAGAGATGAAATTAAAATTTTTATTGCATCATTCCAAAGTTTTAGCATATCAGCAGATAGCTATTAATGTCAACAACTGAGCAGAAATAGTTATTAATTAAAAAAATAGTAATTAACCTATAATATTATCCATAACTACATATACAAGACTGTTGTTTTTGATAAAAGTTAAAAAATAACCATAAATATGTAAAAAAATGCATATATTGCCAAAAATTCCTTTTCCCACAATATAGCTGTTTGTGCTATATTATAATGCTTATTACCTAAATAATACTGAATAAATTTTTTTAAACATTAAAGTATATTTAATCACATCTCCCTAATAGCTGTTGTGATCTGTTAATGCTGACAAGATTTTTAGGATATATTCCTATGAATAGAATATGTATTCTTTGTAAAAAAACAAAAAAAATCAGTTAGTAGCTCAGCTTTCATTGACATAGTTTTGTAAAGAGGGTTTTTAAGTGTTTTTTCTTCAAAAATGCATTGCTGGTAATTTTTTTTTTTTAATGTTGGTATAAAAATCTACTTTTATACTTTCAAAGTGTTTTGACCTCTTTTGGGGAGTTTAACTATTTGTCCATAGCTAAGACCCTAACAGGTGCTACTACCTCGGGTCAGGATGGACCTGAGAACAACAGCAATTAAGAGGTGCTTCCACACTCCTCGAAATCCTCCAACATCTTGATCAGAGGCCTTGCTGCTGAATGTAGTTTATCATCATACCCAGGACATCCCATTTCATCCCTCTGCAGAGTTGCAATTGGCATATTCTGAAACCCCAGCTGACAGGACTGTTAATGCACTATGTGTGTACATATATATATTTCTAAAGAAAGGGATGGATTTTTTATTTATTAATCTGTCAGATTTTGTTACTTAAACATTAGTTTTTTAGTGTCTACTCAAATTTGAGTAGACACTCTGTTTATTTATTAAACAGTGTATTTATTTATTTTTATCTACCAGCCTGAATATTTGAGAAATCTTATTAGAGAAAAATATGTGCTCTCTGGAAGTATTTGCACCTGTGTTCCCCTAGGGAAAACTGTCATTAGATCTAATTTGCTTTGGAAGTCTTAACCATGTAGTGCGTCAATGGTCAAGCAAAGTTGAATAGTGCTTTTAAACACAGATTTTTCTCTGATTCTCAAAATAATGAATATTCAAACCAGTAGATGAAAATTATTAAATATACTGTTTAATAGGTAAAAAGAGTGTCTACTCAAATACGAGTATCCATTAAGAAAACAAAACAAAAAATATTTAAATATATATATATATATATATATATATATATATATATAAAATGCATGTTTCATTAAATAATATAGACAAGTTTTGTCTATTTATTTTAAGTAAGTTCCTTTCATATTGTCTGATAACTTAATCACATTATCATTGAAAGACAAAAGGAAAACACCATATTGATACATATTTAAATCCAATCTAAGCTTTCGGCTTACATAAGCAATTATCAAAGATGACAATTTCAATAAATCACACATGGATGAAACAACAATGATAGTCCGCCCTTGCTGCATGAAAAATTTCAAAGTAACAACAAACTCATATATACGAGACATGAAAGCAAAAATAGTGTCACAGCTTGTGATGTCACACATGACCACATGAGAGTGAAAAACGAGAAGTATTAAGTATGGGAAGCTCTTGGTATAAACCAATGGCTTCTGTTATAAATTATAGGCATTTAAGGATATTTGTGGAGATTTCATAGTTTATTTTGTTCAGGTTAGGTCTCAACTGTTTTATGCATAAGGCTTCAAGAATTTTTAATTTTTGTTTATTGTTTTCATGTTTAAGTATAGTTGGGTTGTCAACAAGGATTTTCCGGAATTGAGTACATGGGCAGGCATGTTGTTCTAAATGTCTAAAAAAAGTTAGTTATCATTTAAATGTAGAGTCAAGCGATAACGATGAAAAATTGCTGCCTAAATATATACACACACACACACACACACACATATATGTAATAGTCAGGTCACTGTATGAGTGCTGCTGGTACTAAGTAACCTAGTACTACTTATTGTGTGGTTAGGTTATAGGTAACTAAACTGGTTCCCCTACCAGGCTTTTCTGGTGAGGAGATGTATAGACACTGATTAGGATTAAATACAAAATCTGTCAAAGGGTAAATGAATCCTTTCATAGGGTGAACAGCCAACTAGCACAGGTGTGGAGATGTCATTTCTTCTTTCCTTAGTTCGTTTCTATGTGTGGTGTATGCCCAGTGGGACTGATCCTCTTTAAGCCTTCATTAAGGTATCCAACGAAAAGAAGAAAAAGTGATGTAACATTTACATCTTCACAGCATCCTATGATGCTGACTGAGTCTTCATTTTGGTTACATGCAGTTTGTGCTTAGAGAGTTGAATTGAGCCAGTACAATGTCTTTCTCTAATTTAAAACTTTCATGCGCAGGCATTGCTTGATATTGTAAGTCACAATTGAGTCTTGCATTGATATCTTGTGATGATCATATCTGACAACAATGTGACTGCCATCCTATACACATATATATGTGTGGGTGCATGTACGTCTATTGTTTTATTTATTTTTTAATTCATGTGACTTCATATAATCAGGATAATTATCTTTTGAAGGTTGCTTCCTACTTGGCGTCTGCTGATGAAACATGCAAAGATGAAAGCAGCAGAAATTCGTAACATCAGCAATGGAACAGATGAGGGTCTCCATGACTCTGAGGAAAAAGGACACACTCAGATACTTGTGCAGTTGTTTCAAAGACTTAATACCCGTCTCTTCTCCAGGAGTTCCAGTATGCAGGATATTAAGAAAAAGCCTAGGCCTATCAGCAAAGGTATGTTTAGGATTTCTTGATAGGAAACACACACACACACACACACACATACATATATATATATATATATATATATATATATATATATATATATATATATATATAGGAAACATCAGTCTAACATGTTTCACTTTTATTAAAGTTTCATCAGAGAATGAGATGTGATATGGAGAAAAAGAAGAAAGAAATTCTGGTATTTTTACTTTTGTGTGTTCTTGTTTCCCAAGTCCCATCAAGACTTGCTGTTAGCCTCCATTTATTTTGCCGGCACTTAACTCACCAGTCATTAAAATATAATCTATTCTTCTGCATGGGGTTGGTTGGACACTTAAGAAAATACCATCACTTTACATCAACTTGACCAAAAACAGATGGTGCTTATGTGAAATGTCATCAGCATCTCAGAAAAGAAATCAAATTTACTTGTAAATGACACCAAAGAAAATTTTAAATCCCATTACTAACTTCCAATCTTTTTGGCATGTATCCTTTCCTTTTTCTATTAATTCATGCAGCATTCCCAAATGTCTTGTCCTTCTGTTTCACATGCAATGTTTTTAAAGTTCATTTATTTTCATGAAATGTCCTCAAAGGTTAATTTACTTTTTTTGTTTATCATGCAACCTTTTTGAAAGTTCTTTTTTTCTTTATTTTTTTCCATTCAGTTGTTTTAAAAAAAAATTTCCTTTTCTTTTTTCTTTTTTTATTTCTTTTTTGCAACATCTTCAAAGCTCTATTTTAAAAAAATTTTTTTTTTGTACTGTGGAACTCACAATGTCCCTTTAAATTTCTTTCTTCAACTTTTCTTTCTTTGAAATAGAAGGCTTGTCTTTTTTTCTGATGGACAAGGTTGTGCAGTGTGCTTTTTGGCTCTCCCCTCTCAAGCTGTTGTGTATCTGCCAAAACTCTGTCAATTGAGTTCTTCCTACACCCACTAACTTTCATATTGCTGTTCCTACAGCAAAAATAACTATTCGGACAGCGACCACCAATGACTAGCTTATTATTGTTCCTCTATTTTCTCTGCAGTTCATATCCCCCCCACTTCCTCATTGATTAGGTGTCTTTTTAATTGTTCCAAGCTAACCATCTCTATGGGTTTTAATAATGTCAGCATTTTTTAAGGGCAGCCTCAAGGAATTTCTCTAGCACCGGTTCCCATAATTCCATCCAATTACTTAGGCTTTTGTTCACTGTTTTTATGAGTGAGTCTCATTCTTCATACTTCTCTTCCACCTGATAATATAGTGGAATATAGTGGAAGCAAAATGGACACTCCAAAGGCCGAACACCTCTGCAGCAGCTCAATTAGGGACAATGAAGGTCCCACTCCCAAAGTTCTAGTGAGTTCTCTCCTACAAACTCTAGATAGATCAATTTGTTTCTGGGTAGTGTGATGTCTGTGCGAGTATAAATAGAACCCGCTCGGTTGTGGTGGGAACTCTTCAGTATACAGCAAACCTGGCGACGAGGATGTAACAATTTAACAAGCTTCGAATTAATGAAACACTACCCCTTCAACAGCAAAGAAAAAAATACTCTAATTCAACAACAACACAAGTTAAACTTCGAATTAACAGCAAAGAGAAGTACTCAAATTCAACAACAACACGTGTAAAACTTCGAATTAACAGCAAAGAAAAAAAAGTACTCGAATTCAACAACATGAGTAAAACCTTGAATTAACGAAACATTGCCCCCTCAACAGCAAAGAAAAAAAAAGTACTTGAATTCAACAACAACGCGAGTAACAAACTTCGAAAATAACAAATTATTTTGAAAGAAATAGCTCTCTCTATGCCAACAATAGAGCCCCTAGACCAGGAAGACTCCAACCAGGAACAAGCATGGAGAGAATGGAGTGAACATATTGAAGACACATTTACAGCGTTTGATATAACAGATGATAAACAACAACTATCACTCTTTTTGATTTTACAGGGGAAAGAAACTGAAAGATATCCTCAAAAGCTTAACACCGAAGATACCACCAGGCCAAGTAGAGCCTACATACAAAACAACAAAAATAGCACTGGATGAATATTTCATCCAGAAAACAAATAAAGTCTTTGAAAGACATAAATTCAGGATGCTTAGTCAAGAAAACGGGGAGTCAACACATGACTATGTCACCCGTCCACGCATACAAGGAACAAAATGCAACTTTGGCGAATACAACCTGGACAAGGCTATAGTGGACCAATTAATAGAAAAATGCTCATCAAGCAAATTGCGCCATGTGTATTTGAAAGAAACTGATTTAACAGTAGAGTAAGCACTTCAAAGAGCATTCATATTTGAATCCACTGAAACACAAGCTAAACAAATAGAAGAGAATGAAAGAGAGCACTCAGATATCCACAAAATTACAACCAATTACCATCAACAACAACAACAACAAGATAACAGTGGGTATAGGAAACTATCCATGGACAACAACCCATTAAAAACAGTTACAAAATCCTATGGGTGTAATGGCTCCAACCACATACACGGTCAAACAAAATGTCCAGCATTTGGGAAAAAAATGTAACTACTGTGGAGTAATAAATCACTTTGAAAAAACATGCTTAAAAAAAAGGAACAGTGATAAAGGGAAAACAAAGATGTCAAACGGCCACAATTACGTCCAACCAGTATTGACGAATCCAAATAATTCAGACAGCCAGGCATTCGTTTTTCAGGTGAAACCTATTCATTCAGCAGATAGCGAAATTGTCCATATTGACGACGTACCAGTCGGAATATTAATAGATTCTGATGCAGACATCAACCTTATTGATGGCAAAACGTTTAAAGAAATCCTTAAAGTACGGCTAAACTTAACATTATAAGAAACAAATTGTAAACCAAAAGTCTATGGGAATATTCCAATACCACTAAGAGGAGAATTTTTTGCAACGCTGACAAATGGTCCCAGAAGAAAAGCCCACAAAGTATTCGTTACAAAGGCATATCAAAGTGGTAACATATTAAGTAAGCGGGCCAGCATCGAATTAGGTTTTATCACCACCCCACAGGTGAAATCGATTAGAACAAAAAGTATCCCGAAATCAACAAAAGAAATTCTAGATCGACACCTACCCTCGTTGGAAGGATTAGGAAGAATGAAAAATTTCCAACTCAAAATTAGACTAGACGACAACGTTATACCTGTTGCACAACTGCCAAGATGGACACCATTTCATATCCAACAAGCAGTAGAGGAAAAAAATCAATGAAATGCTAGAAAATGATATCATCGAAAGAGTGGAAGGACCCACTCCGTGGGTCTTGCCATTAGTAGTGGTACCAAAACCAAACGGAGAAATTAGAATATGTGCTGACTTACGTGTGGCAAATAAAGCAGTGAAATGCACTCGCTATCAAATACCATCAGTTGAACAGTTACTGAGTGAAATTGGCAATGCAAACGTTTTCTCAAAAATTGACCTAAACTCTTATTACCACCAAATAGAACTGGATCCTGAATCTAGGGACATCACTACCTTTTGATGCAACTCCGGAATCTACCGATATAAGGTACTGGTTATGGGCATTACATCTGCAGCTGAAGAAGGGCAACGATTGCTTCAACAAATCCTTCAGAAAATCCCTAACTGCTGCAATGGGGCAGACGACATTCTAATCTGGGGCAAAGACACAAGAGAACATAACAGAAACCTAGATATGATATTAGGCACATTGAAAGAAAACGACCTCACAAAGCATATTCCATAGTGAAGAAATCGAATTCCATGGTTTTATAGTGTCCAATACAGGGATCAGACCAACTGACTCGAAAATAAAAGCAATCAGAAATTTCAAAAATCCTGAAAACGTCCAGGATATACGTAGTTTCTTATGTCTAATCAATTACCTCACAAAGTTTATTACACGACTGGTAACACTCAGCGAACCATTAAAAAAGTTAACGCGAGCAAACATGGAATGGTGGTGGACGGAGGAAGAAGAATCTTGTTTTCTCATGCTGAAGAATGCAGTCATTCAGAGCAAATCGCTCATGCACTTTGATCCAAAACTGCAAACATCTGTTATAGTAGATGCCAGCCCCGTGGGACTAGGAACAATACTTTGCCAAAACAAACAAGGGATAGTCATCACCATCAGCTACGCATCCAGGACATATACTTGAGAACTTGAGAGAGAAAGCGAGGAGGAGGAGAAGGAAGACGCAGATATCCCTATAGTCCTAAGACGAACAAAACACCGTATAAGAAACCCCAAAAGTATGCAGGCAGCAGTTTTGGAAGAAGAGGGAAACAATCTGAATACAAAGGAGGGAGCAGATGTGTGATGCCCATGCGAGTATAAATAGAACCCGCTCGGTTGAGGTGGGAAACTCTTCAGTATATAGCAATTGCCCAGATCCCGTCAGAGATACTAATAGCTTGTGGTAACACTGCGTTCATAAG
This sequence comes from Acanthosepion pharaonis, assembly GCA_903632075.3. Lineage (NCBI taxonomy): Eukaryota > Metazoa > Mollusca > Cephalopoda > Sepiida > Sepiidae > Acanthosepion > Acanthosepion pharaonis. The sequence goes on along the minus strand of CAHIKZ030004620.1, from coordinate 1,576,558 downwards.
TATTTCTACTTGACAGCTTTCTTTAATTCTCTCCTTATCTCCTTTCAAGCACTCACAATCTTTGATTACCCATCATGTAAATGGGGCTTAATGAGGTATACATCCCCAGTGTGTCTACACAACACTCCTTTGCCTCTTCAGCCGTCATCATCATAAACTTTGTCCTAGCTGAGTTCATTACTATATACTCCATTTCTACTTGATACTTGGCAACCACCCCTAAGCCCTGATCTTCTTGAGGGTAGGGAATGGGCAAGTTTATTACTTGATACACTTCAAATATACTCTTCCAGTCCAACAGTGGAATGGACATCAAAACTAGTAATTTTTTATTCTCTAACAATGTAACACAACCTAATGCATTGTAATATTTCCATAATTCTTCAAGATCTGCTTACAACCTTAAATGGTAACTATGCTTGTATTTTTAACAATAACTCCCTTAGGTGGCCCAAGGTCACTATTCCTGGGGGACAATTGTCTTAACAATAACATAATCTAGTTGAGCTCTTACATGCTCCATCAAAATCGTCAGGGTCTGGCTACTTTGTAGCACCTTATTAACAATGCTTATTAGCTGGAAGTCCTGCTGTACAAAGTCACTCAGCATCTGTATTTCATTTGCCATAGCTCTCGAATTGCTATATATCTCCTGCCTTAAGTCTCACAAACTGCCTATCAACTGATTGGCTCAGGCATTTCCCTTAACACTTCCAACTTAACTAGGTTGGGTTTTATCCCCTCCTTGCCAGTAACAAATCCTAGGTACTTAGTCTGATCTTTCAGGAACTATCATTTTGACTTTCATCTTCAGACCATGCTTCCTGAGATGTCTCAAGACCTGCCCCAGGTGGTCAAAATGTTGTTGGGGGGGTCTCAGAGAATACCAAAATATTGTTGAAATAGGCCATAGTGAACCCTTCAATTCCACTAAGCACAATGGATATCAACTGCTGGCCACAACAACTGCATCTTGTGCATTGGTAGTCTGGAACAAGGCCAGAGTTCTTTCTGCAGAAGCTGTGCGGGGTTTGTCAAAGTGGGTCTTGAACCAACTTGCATGTGTCTGTCTAGCAAACAGCAGTTTGAGCTGTCTGGTTCTGTTCTTTCTTCTCCACCTCTCGTCTCACTTGCCTGTATTTAGGGACCTTTGCGCAAACCTGGCATGTGGTGGTTGGGAAATTGATTGCCTGACCAAATTTAAAGAGATCCCTCTCTGAAGAGTGGTGGTGGCAGAATATCGATCTATCTAACTCCTTCCATCTTGCGTGGGTGACTCTCATCATCACTGCCCAAAGGGTGCAGGCAATTCCTCCATCTTCCTTGAAATTCTACCTGGGCCTTCCCTTTGTCTACTGATCAGATCTGTCTCCTGAGGCTAGGTGTGGTCTAGCTAAAATGTACTAAATTCAATTATCATCCAAAATTTCCATCAGTGGGGAATTCTTATAGCATCCTTGTGTGGCCAGCTGCATCTTAGATTCATTACTTGTTGCACTCACGCCATCATTTTGGTCAACAAGTGACAAAAAGAGACAATTCCTCTTAATAAATTTTATCACATCTTAAGCAGATGAAGGAAAAATATAACTACAATGCCATTCCTATTTTACAAGTCCTATCAACTGGCTGAATTTTTGCTAGACTTTCTGTTAGTCTCCGTTTACAAACGAAAAAAGAAACAAATATCCTTTCTCTCCATTCTCCTTGTCTTATCAGTATATGTTCAATCTATCGAAAAACAGCATTTCTTTTGTTTTCCAGTTTATTTTTTTTAAAAGACCCCCTTTTTTTTTTTTTTTTCAATTTACCAGCGCTGCCTTAATAGTGTCACACTTGGTCCAGTGATGCTGTCTCATTACTGCACTGGCTGCATACATAACTATGAAGCTCAGTCTACTTCATTGTGTTAGATGGCCATTGACCCTACAAAAACGTTCCTTCACCCTTTGACAGGCCTTGTTTTTAATCTTGCTCAGTTTCTCGACAACCTCCTTGCAAAAAACCTGGTGGGGTAACTAGTTTAGTCGCCAATAATCCAACCATGTGGTACATGGTACCAGTAATACACTTAGTGATCTCAAATATATATGAATTTTGCAGTTATTGAGTTATAAGATGTACACTCTTTCCTCCTGCAACTTTATATGTCAGTCTATCTTTCCAAAGAGATGTAAAGTGATGTTTAGCAGGCCAATCTAGGAAGCTGTTGAAGTTGATTCTCGTTGTTCTTATATATATATATATATATATATATATATATATATATATATATATATATATATTTTATATATTTTTATATAAAAATTTTTAATTTTTTTTTTCCGTTTTCTGCTGATGGCTAAATTTTTGTTTGTGAAATTAGTCACATGTTCCAGTAAAACTAGAAAGCTTTCTCAGCATATTATTTTGTCTTCATGCCAGGAGATCACTACAGTTTGGAATCCATGTACACTCTGGCTGAGGATGCTTGGAAAGAGCAACTGGTGGCAATGAAAGGTAAGACTAAGAATTATTGAACACAGGTTTTCATTCACTCATTTATAGCTGAAAGAAAATTAAAAAAATATGAGTTTATAAATTTTATTTTTTAGTTATTTTTTTTGACAAAACAGCACCAAAAAGGCAAATTATATTTATTCTGCAAACACTGTTTGTCCTTTAGTTTATATACAAAAAATATTAAATTTAATGGGCAATTGGGTTATTTCAGCAATAGTGGGTACAATGGATCACAATTGGTAAATTCAAAATATTAGATCTGTATCTTTTAATAGTTTTAAAATAATGTTACGAGGATGCACCGGCAACCTTTCAAAGGCTGATGAATTCCCTTCTACACGAAATTCAGGGATGTGAGGTCTACATAGATGATGTAATTGTGTACAGCATGACTTGGGACGAACATATACACATCATCAAACAATTTTTTTCTTAAGCTGGAAGAAGCAAACCTGTCGTTAACCTAAACAAGAGCGAATTCTGTCATGCAGAAATAAATTATTTGGGTCATACTGTTGGTCAGGGACAGGTGAAGCCTATCACAGCAAAAGTGGATGCTATCTTAAAGTATCCTATCCCAACTAACAAAAAACAGCTAATGAGATTTCTCGGTATGGCAGGATTCTACAGAAAATTTTGTAAAAATTTCTCATCAATAGCAAGTCCTCTCACCGATCTCCTGAAAAAGGAAGTAAAATACAGGTGGAATGAAACCTGTAATAAGGCTTTCAACAGAATCAAGTCGACTCTCATTGGTGGCCCAGCTCTTGCAACTCCAGTTTTTTCAAAGCAATTTAAACTGCAAATCGATGCCAGTGATGTCGGTATGGGTGGTATCTTAATCCAAGAAGATGATGATGGCGTCGATAGAGCCATTGGATTTTTCTCAAAAAAGTTCAACACCTACCAGAAAAACTATTCTACTATTGAAAATGAATGCTTGGCAGTGTTATCAGCACTACAACATTTTGACTTTTACCTCAATGTTACTGTTCATCCTGTTCTGATTAATACTGACCATAATCCATTAACTTTCCTTCAAAAGATGACTAACAAAAATCAAAGACTTACAAGATGGAGTCTTCTCCTGCAAGAATATGATATTATTATAAAACACATTAAAGGAAGGAACAATGTTATTGCAGATGCTTTATCTAGAGCATAACTTTAAAAAAAAAAAAAAAAATTGATATTATGACTTATTTCTTTACAAAAAAAAAAAAATAGACTGACATTGTCTTATAAAAGTTTTTCATTTTAATTTCAAAACTTTTACTTTGAAGGGGGGAAGTGTTACGAGGATGCATTTCTATAATAAGGGATTCCACTGAGTTCTACTTGTTATTACAAAAAAGATTTCATTCATGAAGTAGTTGTAAAATAGAGAAATTAGAAATAGAATGTTTGGAAGATTCTAGATCATTCTAGTATATTCGAGAAAAATCTAGATGATTCAAGAAACATCTAGAAATATGCAAATTAGGTGTTAGCCCCTATAAAAATGGGATTTTGGAAAAGGGTTGTCAGTTGATGAATGAGAATTTCTGCTGTTATCAACTCCGGCTTTTGATTCAAGGACTATTATATCCAGCTGAAAGAATCTCTATAAAAAGTTGCTGACCAACCAAAACCCAAAAGAGAATATCATGGAACAAAGTTGGTAAATAGAATTTTGACTAATTTTCATTGACCAAACTAAAAATTAATATTTATTTACACACCTTTGTGGATTTCCAAAAATAGCACTTAGATTACTTCACTAGCCCTAAAGTGATAAAGATATTTGTTTCCCCTTTCCTTCTCCCTTGTAACACTTGCCAGTAACTCTGTTTTCTGTTTTGTAGGCCACAATTGTTTATCCTGTATATATTTTATGTTCTGTTTTAGTAAATTAAATATTTGTTTGTGATTTAGCTCTGTGTTGTGGTAAATCATTTTTTTTTTTCCTTTGTTACAATTATCAACACGTAACAATCAGGATGTCTTTAAATTTCATTTTTGTGTTTTTTTTCTAGATAAGATTTTTTCAATGAACTTGTGATATTCATAGCTCCAAGGATATAACATATATAGATTTGAAACTTGGTATCAATAGTTAACAATTACTGTAGATTACAAAAATATACACAAGACACTATAATTTTTTTTTTTTTTTTAAATTTTTTTAGAGCTTCTCATTTACAAAGTATACCAGATACAACATCTAAATTAGTTTCCCTGTCATTTATAGCCTAATAGATTTTTTGATGACATCAGTAGATCAGTTAGCCAGTGTAAGAAATGTCTGGAGATTATATGACATAAGTTTCATTTTGTGGGCAAACTTCTCTCTTGGGTTAAAATATATTTTCCTAGAACAACTTGTCATGCCAAAATCATGGTTTTGTTGATTATGGCGCCTTATAAATTTGATATTTAATAAAATATGAAGCTGAAAATTGGTACCCATATAATTTCCTATGTAAATTATTTTTGGTTTCATTTTACCTTTTTACTAAATAGTTTAAATGCTATGGGCCCTTGAAAATAGTTTTTTGAATGGCCTACAAAATTTTTAACTGAACAAAGGAACTAAATCATTAAAATAAGGACTCAACTAGATTATTTTACTTTTAAATGCATCTAGTCAAAATAGTGAAAATGTAGTGCATTTATAAAAAAATCATTGTAATAATTTTATTAACATTGGTTTGGGATGAGCTGTCAAATTATTATGATTTTATCTATTGATAGGGTCAGGTTTATTTTTGTTTGTACTAGATTTTTGTTTAATTTAAGCATTTTCTAACAGAAATGTTGGTATAAATGAGTTTAACATCTATTCTATCCACAAATTTATCTATAAACCTCTGGTCTGCTGTCTCTTTCACCTATGTAGATGCTTGACTCTCCTGCTCTCTATCACTGATGCAAACGATGGGCCCCTTCTCTACTTTGCTGCTGCTCTTAATGTTGATTTATATAGAGAATCATGTTTTAACCTTGCAGGTGTTCTTGAGATGCAAAATTTCTATTGTTATGAATCTGAATTTTTCATCTGTAGTTGAGTCTGGGAAGGAAAGCCACACCCATTCAGTTCTCAGTAAAATGAAGCAAACAATTTATCTTCATGTGATAGTATTGACCTAATTCTCTTTTTAATTTTTGCCAATCAAAGTTGTACCAATATGTTCTTATTTCATAAATTTTGAATATATTATTTATTTTGGCATGCTTGGGGAGGTGGATGAGAAATTAATATATTCTCTGCTAAATGGTGAAGATAAATATATTTTTCAATTTCCCAGCCAAATTTTGGCTGGCACATTCCATCCCAAGAAATGTTTGCCTCTTAAGTTTATTCAAAAGTTAATTTCCCAGCCAACAAAAACCATCTGATGATCTGATATCTTTGAAGCATGGACTTCTCTAATGAAAAAACAATATTTTGCACCAAGCTGGTTCAAACTTTCTTGAATAGTTGACAGATCAGGTTTATAGAATGCAGAGCCTTGTTGGATTGAGATTTGAATTGTTGTCTGGCCTTGTCATTGAGTTGATCTAACTTTGCTAAAAAAAAAAAAGTTTAAACATGTTTTGCTCTGTAGCAAAATGTATTATTATTCAGAAACAATGACTTCATTATCACCAACCCTATTTTCTGTTAATGGAATGAGAAAAGATTAAAAAATGTCAATGGACACCTGTGCATTGACTGTTGAGCATATGAAGGATAATCTCTCCTGGTTCTTTAACTGTTATGTAACTATATCATGAGTGAGCAAATTTGTTTATTTCTACAACTAGTGTTATTAATGTTTTCTTGGAATAGCACTTCAAACAACTTTTAACATTATCACCTTTTACCAATCAAAATTCAGGATTCATTACTAAGTATCACTGTCATTCAATCATCCACATTCCTTGATTAGCTTCTATATAGCTCACTGTAATTTTAATTTCTTTTGTTTAGGTGTTAGTGTTGGTTTTTATTTGGCTTTTCTTTATATAAATCTCATTCAAACAATTTTTTACAGTTCTTTCCTGTTTCTGGCCATTTTTTTTTTATATGTTTTGTTGATAAATTTTCTGTTTTCAAGGTATATTGCTTTGAGTTTTCTATTTGTACATTTTCCTTTTATAATCTTTCCATTTGGTTTATATTTGTGCCGAATCTTAGAAACACCTGATTGGAAATTTATCAGACTCTTGTTTGGAATTAAAGGAGTTTTAGAATCTTTTCTATTGTTTTCAATATAAAGCTCCCTTTTTTGGCACAATGTTTTCTTTTAATTAGCCACGTCAAGCAGGTCTGAAATCACTCTTTTGACTATAGACTAATTTACTCACTTCAACTTATTTACACTATTTAAATTTGGACTATTTTCCTCATCTTTGTTGATGTTATCACAATGTTCTGGCCATTGTGCTCTATGGCCTTCATTAGGTGTATATCAATCTGGGTAACATACAGGGAATTTTGAACTGAACACTGTAAGGTTTGGTTGTTGTTAAGTATTTAGTGAAAGCCGGAGTTATATTAATATATTTTATTAATATTTATTTACAATCAATATGTTAGGGTACATGTTGACTATTTCCAGAATCTCAAGTGAAGTTTCTTCTCATTGTATTTTTATGCTAAGGGGTTTACATTGAGTGTGCGTAGGGAAGTAGTTCCTGTGCTACTGTTACATCATCCTCACCAAAAAACAAAAACTAATTGTTCTTATGCCTGCAAAGTTAATGTTCAGCTGTTAATTTTGTATTTGGCTGACATGTGTATTTCACAGCCACTTCTAGTTGTTTTACATGTTGGATGTTTTGGTGTTCTGGTCTGGAGTGTTGTTTGTGTTGCAGTATGTTAGTATTTTATTATTCTATTTTGTAGTGTGGTGATATCGTCACCAAAACGAACCTGTTTATGAGTGGCTGTTTCTGCCGCTCTTATTTGGACTCTGTTTTCTCTCTTGGAAGATCTGTCTGGGAATTTAAGAATGTAGAATCTTGGTTCTGCACATTTAGTCATTACTGTTGCTGGTTTCCATTGCTCCTTTTGGTGATCTAATACATGCACCTTTTGTTCTGGGACCAAAGGTGGTAGGTCATGTGCTGTTTTGTCATAATATCGTTTTTGCTTGTTCTATTGGTATTTTAACTCTTCACAAACATGATCAGAGTTGGTGAACCTTGGAACTGGGATTTTTGCCATAATGGTTGTTTTCATAATATAGTTGTTCAACAGTTCACCTGGACTTGGAAGGTTGTGGTTGATTGGTGTTGCTTGAACACATAGCATTGCTAAATCAGGACCTCTTCCCATTTGCGTAGTGTGTCATTTTGACATTTTGAATCTGTCTCACCACAAAACCATTTGATGTGAGGAACCTTGGCAATGATGTTACATGGTCAAATTGTCATTGTTGGGCAAATTCTTTGAATGCTTTGCTGGAATATTGTAACCATAACCTCTGTTATCACTGATCACCTTGGTGGGAATACCATATTCTGAGAATATTTGCATCATTGTTGAGACAACTATATTGCTTGGGCTCTGGCCTGTCGTTTTGTATATAATAGGGAATTTGCTGTAGTAATCAGCAATTATTGGGTATTTTTGATCAATGAAGTGAAATAAATCAATACCAACAACTTTCCATGTTCAGCTTGGGATATCGTGGTTGTAGGTTTTTCTTTGGTTGTGCAAGAAGATTTTCCTGGCATATTGAGCACTTCTTGATCATGTTTTCAATATTGGCATTGATTCCTTTCCCGTATACTGCATCTTTATCTTGAAGGCGTGTCTTCTCAATGTCTTGATGGCTGTAATGAAACTGGGCTAGGATGATTTTCTGGAACCAAAATTCTTGGAGGATACCATCATTGACACTTCATCCCTGTATGACCAATATGAATGTATTGCAGGTGGTAATTCCTTGATTGAATCTGACTAACCCGTTATTATGAAATCACATAACTGATTGAGAATTGGATCTTTCCTGGTTTCATTTCTCATGTCATTCAAATAATTGCTGCTGAACCTCACAAGATCAATTCTAACATTTAGGTCAATTGTATCCTTATTTGTAGTACAGGGGAGATGATTTAGAATATCTGCTACAGTCATTTCTTTTCCTGGTCTCTATTCTATGTGTATCTGGTATTTCTGTAGTTTTAGTATCATATGTTGTAATTTCGTGGGTGCACTAGTCAGTGGTTTTTGCAGTATCATAACTCGTGGCTTGTGGTCAGTTGACGGCCATAGAGATATGTATGGAATCTTTGGACTCCGAATACAATTGCTCACAGTTCCCTTTTAATGCATACATAGCATTTCTCTGAGTCTGATAAGGATTTTGATGCAAAAGTAATTGGTTTGTTGTTTTGCACCAGTGCAGCTCCAAGTCTTTTCAGGCTTGCATCAGTTTGTAGAGTTGGCATCTTGTCTGTATTGAAATATGTAACAGTTGAGTTTTGGCTAATCTTTGTTTTTAGATTTTCTAAGCATTGATTGTGGTGTTCTTCCCACAGAAATATTGCTTATTTCTTTAACAGGCCTCTCAGTCAGGTTCGGAATGAATTGTGAAAAGTAGATAAGAAGGACCTAAGAATTCTTGTAATTCTTTCTTGCATTTGGGGGATGGCATGTTCCATAAGTCATTGATCTTCTCTGGGTTTGGACTAACATCATTTTCACTGTATATCATTCCAAAAAAGATATGCTTTTAGTTTTGATTTTGCATTTTGTTGAGTTGCACACAAGACCATTATCTTTTTCTGTTTGCATGAGCTTGTGCAAGATTTTGTCATGCTCTTTGGATTTGGCATCGATAGTGACATCATCATGGATTCCTACTGCACTGTCAACTTGCTCAAGAATTTGGTCCATCTTCATTTTGAAACTATCCTGAGATAAGCTCAATCCGAATGGTAATCTCTAGAATCAGTATCTTCCATAGGGTGATTGGAATGTTGTTAGCATCTGAGACTTGTTATCCAAGTGTATAGACCAGTAACTGGCTTTGGCATTGATCTTGGAAAATACCTTGGCACCTGCAAAGTGATGCAACAACACTTCTATTTTAGGAATTTTTTGATGTGATCTTTTGAGTGCCATGTTTAAGTCTCTTGGATCTAGGCAGATTCTTAGACTTCCATCCTTTTTATGTGAGTATGCGAGGTTTGAATCCCAGTCTGTTGGTTCTATCATTTTTCTGATAATAGTTTTTTAACATTTTGTCAAGCTCTTGTTTTATGATGTCCATTAATGCAATTGAAGTTTTCTTAGGTGCATCAATATGTGGTTGCATGTTCTCATTGACAGTTTTACAGATCCTGGCATAGAGCCAATTTTGTTGAAGTGATCTGGGTACATGTGTATCAGCTTTTCAATTGTATTTATCTATGTTTGTGGTGTGTTTCCTTTTTTTACTGTGCCATGTAAGGTAATTAATTTAAGCTGTTCTAGTGATGGTAGTCCCCTTTGTAGAAGTTACTGTTAAGCCAGTTTGAATTATATTTGCATCGTATTCTGATGCTACCATATCATTCTAATGGTGTTCTGTTGTATGCTACCAGTTTTGTTTTTTTTCCATTTTGGAAAACTGTCAAAGTTTAGTTTTTATGGAAACATTCTGTGGAATGTATTGACTGGTAGTGTATTTTTTTGGGTGCCTGTATCTATTTTTAGACACAACTTGTGGATTCCACTTCTCTTTTGCAGTCTTATTTTAATATAAACAAAAGCCTTCATCTCTCTTTTGGGAGATGGAGGACATTTTTAAGTTACTAAATGTTAGGTCTTCAAGCTCTTCTTTTAGTCTCTGGGTTGTATAATGCATCAGTTCAGATTGTGTCGAGGTAGATACTGTGACCTTGGGTTGGTATGACCCTGACTTAATGACCTTTATTTCTGTCATTTTTTATTTTGTTTGACAGGCAAACCATTGCCCAGTGGTTGACTTTACCACATTTGTTGCATGTTGATCAAAATGCTGGACAGGATTCATGGCAAAGTGCATCACTTCTCCCACAATTGAGGCAGTGTTTTAAACATGTTTAGTGGGCCTATGGCATCATCAGTATTGTTTCACATGACCCTAATTTGCATTGTATGGACGATTGGTGCTTCATATGCTTTGCCTAAATTAAGTGTTTTGTCAAGTGTTTCGTCAAGTATCAGTTGTCTTTTTTTTTTTTTTTTTTTAACAATTCCTTCTGGAAGTCTGTGATTGGGGTGCTGGTGATAAGTTCTATTATCTGCTGCTGTTGTTCAGTCTCTGATAGTGAACGTCTTTGTATTAGTTGCCTGCATCTATTAACAAAAGTGACTCCTCTGATTTCTGTCTAAATGCCATTAATCCGAAGCAATTCACCCTGTAGTTTTCTTTTGGTTCTAGTTGCTTGAGAAATTTATTGAAAATAATGTCTGAGGAGCATTTTTCTGTGATTTACTTGTTGGTCTGTCTTTATCCTGTTTACAGTGAAGTACAGTTTCATTCACTGTTTAAAAAGTTTGAATGTTTCTGCCATGTTGGGCATCGTCCAGTCTGTCGTAGGGATATCGCTGTCAGCTATGGTTAATAAATAAATATGTCTACACGTACACAGTAAGCGAATAGGGATATAGCCTTTGTCTGCTATGCATATGTATGTGTGGGTAAGGATAACAGTAGGGAAGGTATATTGTGTGAGTGTTTGTGACTGTTTCCTATGTATGTGTATGATGGAGTGGAGGGAAGCAGTATGTTAACAAAACAGAAGACAAAGGTCCTGTGACTTAGGAGAAGGGATATAATAAATAATTGCTAAGATGTACAATACAAGTAAAATTTTTAAGAATATTTTTTTTCTTAAAAGTGTGAATGGGTTACCTTGATAGGAGTTTCTACATGTTCTTGGGTATCAAGTGTTGTTCAAGTTGTCACTTTGTGTGTGATATTTTTGTGTATCATTTTATTTTTTGTTTTTCCAACAATATGGATTGTACCTGTTGATGGTCACTTATACACCAACTGTGTACAAATGTTTGTTTTGTTGATATCAACTTGATACTGTTGTTTTTCTTTCAATATTTTATGTTTTCCCACTGCCACCATATAAGGTTTGGTGGTTGTTAATTATTTAGTGAAAGGCAAAGTTATATTAATATATTTCATTAATATTTTTTACAGTCAATAAGTTAGAATCCCAAGTGAAGTGTTCTTCTCATTGTATTCCTACACTAAGGAGTTTACGTCAAGTGTGCATAGAGAAGTAGTTCCTATGCTACTGTTACAAACCCTTTATTTAATCTATGGGGGTAGATTTTTCTTGGTCCACTGCCCATGTCTAGGGATATCTCATCTAGTTCTTAATTTTTAGTTATTGCTTGACTGTTTCAGTAAACACCACTTGGCCCACAATTACTATGTCAACAAATTCACAAACCATTGCTTTAATCCACTAAGCTATTGTTTTGTAAGACAATTCTCTGTGGTGAACTAGATGAGATATCCCTGGACATGGGCAGTGGACTGAGAACAGTCTGCTCCCATAGATTAAATAAAGGATTCAGTTCAGAATTCCTTGTAGGGTACCCAGATCTATATATACGTGATAAAGGCCAGATAGCACAAAGATGAGGACAATAGTCTGAATGTAAATAGTGTAAATAATGATAACTCTTCATCCCAGACAGGAAATACTTAGATTTGTTCTGGTGGTTGTTCTAGAAAAGTCAGTTTCAACAAAATTCTGTAATTTTTTTTCCCTCTCCTCAATTTGAAAAACATATACTATTAATTATCTGATTAAAGTAATTTGTTTGTGGTAAAAGTATGATGTCCACCTTGTCGGTCTGTTCAATGTCCGATCCCCGCAGCTGACCGTTGAATGTATCACTTTGATCCAAGCTTTGCCTTGTCCCTTGGTATGTTTATCGGGCTATCTCTTAACTCTTGCAGCATCTCAGTGTCACATCTCTCTTAGTATACCTATCAAGCTATTCTTTAACCCTTCCAGGACCTGTCACATCTCTCCCTTACCCTTCCTGTCATTTACACAATTCTTCTGTCTTCAGGAGATTTTGAACCAGAACCCAAAACTTCATCACTTAGGTTCTCTGCTTTAGACTCATCAAGTGGCAGTTTCTCTATTTTTCTTATTACATGGGACACCCTACCTCTTGCTTTTTGTGCTGAGCATTTCCCTGGCCTTGTCTGTTATGGGTGTAGTTGTTGATAGGAGTTGGGGAGGCTCCAGGGGTTCTTTCTTCTTGACCCCACACCACTTTTTCTCATGACCATGATGACCGCGCATTGTTCACCTTTCTACCCCACATGGGGGTTTCTTTCGCCCGCCTTGCCTGCCTACCTCCCAACATTGCACCTGTGTTCTCTTGCTTCTCCGCTTCTCCCAAATTCTCTCGCTATCCTTAGCCAACATGATAGCAAAAGCTTGACTGGGACTTACTTCATTGCATCATGCCATAAGTGCTCATTTTGGAGTGCTTCCACATACAGGTCAGCCAACTTGGCTTGTATAGCAATATTTTCCCTAATTTCTTCAGGGAAAGCCAGGGCAGCTAATTTCTAGGCCTTCACTTCCAAATCACCAGGAGACTTGCCTTTCATTTGGGCTAGCTTCATGAGGCTTTTCATTGCTTCTACTGCAGTTTCTTTGTTCACATATCCACCCACCAATAGCACCTCTAATTCTGTCCAGGTCAATTGAGGATCCCTTGCTAGGTGGTCCTATAAATTTTGAGACTGGTCCCTCCACTGCACTAAATGCCAAATAAACAGTTTCCTTCTCAGACAACTCATATAAGCTACCCCCTCCCGATTAATGCCAACCAATCTTTCAATTCCCCTGGGCTCCCCTAAAGGCTGAAACTCTGTGTCTCCCCAGTAGCTCTCACAGACTGGTTGTTACTTGAGGCCTAACTACCTCATCTTCAATCTCTACCATCTTGGATTCTTATTTTACCTAACTAGAATATCCCTAATTGAATACTAGCAAAATCACTAAAATTGAAAATCAAATAAAATTGGGATAATATAAACAAAAAAAATCTGGTGAGACGCAACAACAAAATGAAAAATTTTAGGGAAAACTAAAAAGTGTCCTACCTTTCACTTGCTCTGCGGTCAATTTGCAGTTAGAAAGCATGGAGCAATTAATAGAACTGTACGGTAAAAAATTGACCAAAAGTCTCTTGGTTCTTTTCGCTCCTTTTTTTTTTTTTTTGTTTTCTTTCCTTCTTTGCCTGGTATGATGCCCTTCAGGGTCAATCTTGGTCTACAGCAGCCAATTATGACATCCACCCTGTCAGTCCATTCAATGTTCAATCCCTGCAGTTAACCATTGAATGGATCACTTCAATCCAAGCCTTGTTTTGTCTCTTGGCATGTTTATTGGGCTATGTCTTAACTCTTCCAGCATCTTATAGTGTTACCTTTCTCTCTGTATAGCTATCGAGCTATCCTTTAACCCTCCCAGCATCTAATAGTGTCACAAAAGGTTCGGGTCTTAAACAAATGCTGTTTTGTATCTATGATTTGTTTATTTACTGTGAATTAAAAAAGAAAAAAAAAAAGAAGCTGGATGATCATCTGCTAACGTTGGTGATTCCATGTTTTTACCAAGAATTCTACTTATGGATTCATCACTGATAAAAAATTTTGAAAAATCTGAAAAATGTTGTATTTTTCATGAGATCTTTTATTTTGTCAGGTTCAAGTGATACTAAGTGCAACATTTTGCATTCTCTTCTCTACACCTACTTACTGAGAGGTCAACTGACCAAAGCCATGGAGATGGTTGAAACATTGATAGTCAAAGGAGATGTGTCTGCACTGACAACTGAAGATGTCAATTCATCTGTTGATTCTATCACTCCCCTGTTCTTCACTGTCATCAATTCTTCGCAGTCAGCTCAGGTAAAACAAAATGAATAAACTGCCTTTATTGTGTATTCTACTTCATTTAATACCAATCTAAAATATTTTTTATAAGATAATGTTTATGACCAGGAAACATTAATTTCATCTTGATATTTAGAGTTCATGCCTCTTGACAGCACCTTTCCACTGCACTTAAACAAAACGCTGCAAAACAAAGAAAGGTCATGACATTTCTTAATGCATGTGGTTTAACTGATGTATATCCTATTATTTAAAAGACTACAGTAAATAATTTTCTTTGAGGTTTTTTTTTTTTTAATTTCACCTCCAAACAGGGCAATAAAGCCACTAAGATGCAAGTGCTTACTGAGTGTGGGAGAATATAAGAAAAAGAAAACATTATTAAGGAGAAAGAACAATAAAAGGACAAGAATTAAGAACACAGAACATAACGATTGATATTGCATTTAAATTTTTAAAGATCAAAGTTGACTGGGAAGCAAGAAGCTGGAAGAGAGTTCCACAAGTGAGAAATGTAATAGAATAAGATTGTTTGCATAGAACTTATGGTAGCGTCTTGCAGCCATTTCAACTGTAAAATGAGAGCTTGTCACCAATTTAATACTCCACTTAAATTCATAAAGTATAGGTACCAAAGTGGAAAGCTCATCAGAACAATTACCAAGAAAATATTCATGGAAAAGGCACAGGGAATCTATGTTACAATGGTGGGAACGTGACTGAAGCTGAGGTGCCAGGTAGGACCAATAACATTGCAGATTCTTTGGATTTTATCAAAAATCTCTAAATATATAGGAGGAACACCAGACCAGATGTGGCAACAATATTCAAAGCAAGGGTGAATGGTAGATTCATAAATATGTAAGATAGAATCTGTCAAGAAAAACTGTCAAACACAAAACAGTGAACCAACTTTTTTTGTTCCTGACTTAGCAGTTAATTCAATATAATCTTTTCACTTCATGTCAACGGAAAACGTTAATCCCTAAAAGTGCAATGAGTCACTCTCCTGGAAGTTAGCATTAGCCATGCTGATGGAAAGTAAAGAAAGCTCTTTCAGATGATTAAAAAACAGCAATTTCATTTTGGAGGTGGTAAAATTAAGAAGCCATTCCTTTCCCCAGTTAGCAAAAGCTATTTTTGAGATCAACTGTCAATTTAAACTCATTGAATTAGACTTACTATTCAGACAGGAGTATATAGTTGATTTTTGTATCCTGTAAAGCTGCAGAATAAATACTTGTTTCTTGATTACAACCTATCCTTGTTAACAAGTATAATAGATTTTTTATTACTGTTACTCTATGAAAGTGATAAGATAATCATAGGAAAGTGATTACTCATCTACTGTTTTTTCCATCAATCATTGTGTCATATTATTAATGAGCTTTTTTTTGTCAAGATGTTGGATATGTGATGGAGTGAAGGGATGTGGATTCATGCCTTTTCTAAGTGAATTAGTTCTAAGTTAAGTCAAACAGACTCATTAAAAGTTAAAACATTATTCGTTGATTTTGTTTCCATAATGATAAACTAGCTCACAGCTCCAAATTTATTTTCAACTTATAAAAATTGCTATCGTACAAAAAAATTTGTCACAAAAAAATTCGCTGAAAACAATCACAGTAGAGAAAACGTGGGGATCCAAAATTTCAGGATTGGGGTTCCAGATCTGACCCGGAATGTTTTTAATTTGCTCATGGAGTCGCCCGATTCCAAAATGGTATGATATGTTGGGTTACAACCTCTAGGAGTAAAGTTGAAAAAGTGTGACACACTGACATTCGCATTTATTTATGTAGATTATTTTTTTTGCAATTAAAAATTTTTAAATATTTAATTCTAAATCATTTTTTCTTTGCTATGTCCAGGGAGAAAAGGTCCCTTGTATCAAGGATCCAGCAATTCGTCAGGTTGTCCAGTCCCTTGCTCGATTTATGACATTGTACTTTTGCAACAAACAACTCTTCATATTTCCTCCAAATTCACCATCTCCAATTCCAGTAGTGTATAAAGCAGAACAGCCAGACTTGAGTAAGTAAACAAAATTGTTACAGTCGATATTACTTATTGACTTTGGATAGATTTTAACAGTACAAGTAGAAGTTACCTGTTTTTAACAGAGGTACTCAAATTTTCTTATATCATAAACCACCTTGATTTTTTTCATGTGTCAGGTACCCATAACATATCTACACCAAATTATTGTTCTTACATAATCAATAAAACTGAACGTTCAAAGTAATGTTAATAATTGTCATAAAAATAAAATAAATATATTAACAATTTGTTAAAATTACATTTATTTTGTGAACAAGCAACACAACTGTTGTAAAGTAAATAGCACACTCCTGGTGACTATATGATTAATACATAAAGAGGTCCAGGTCAGAGTTAAGAAAAAAGAAGCTGTTTGGAGTCAGTATTTAGACTAAGTAAGACAGCTGTCATGGCAAGTTACTGAAGATTTACTTATAAGTGCTATGAAGCACGTTATAACAGTGGCGACAAGGGATTTGAAATCCAGGCAATTTATAACTATTGTGATGAGGATTTGGAACTTTTATGACTTCTAACAGTAACGAGGCTTCAAAAACTCCTACAATTTGTAACTGGAGTGACAAGGATTTTGGAAATTCATACTGAGTGAACAAATATAGAAAAAAATTTATACTTGTTGCTTTGGGAACAACAATATGAGTGACAACAAGAATTTTAACCACAGTGGTTTAGACAGAGATTTTTTTTCTTGTGTAGAAGAAAAAAAAATTTTCTCTTGTGTGTAGGAAAAAGAAACATTCTTGCAAATATGGAGAAAATTTTGGCTTCAATAGTTGAAATTCAACAAAAACAAAATCTAAAGTTACTTGTACTACAAAAACAGCAACAGGAATTGTTGGATATAATTCTGAAGAAAACAAAAAATTCTTCAATGTCTCTTATGACAGATGCTGTCCACAACACTATCAGAATTTGTATACAATCCTGATGAGAAACTGACTTTTTCTGTGTATTTTCATAGATATGAACAGGTATTCAGTCAGGAATGCAGCAGCCAGGAAGATGAGAGAAAAACATTGTT
Organism: Acanthosepion pharaonis; assembly: GCA_903632075.3. NCBI lineage: Eukaryota > Metazoa > Mollusca > Cephalopoda > Sepiida > Sepiidae > Acanthosepion > Acanthosepion pharaonis. The sequence goes on along the minus strand of CAHIKZ030004620.1, from coordinate 1,559,089 downwards.
GTTGAGGAAAATATAATGTACCCACCTCTATTCCCCAAGGATGTGCAGCCATACAATTTGGATCCTATCTCTTGTAGATATCTTCAGCTGGGGATGGCTGTGAGGTCATGTTGGTTACATACAGTTTTCAACTGGCCAAGGAGTTGGTGCCAGTTAGGTTGTTGATCGTCTAGAGTTGCTGGTAAGTGTTGTGACAAGAAAAGTGTGGAGTGCGCTTCCTCTTGATTTAAAAAAGCTGTGGTATTTTTTTTGATGACTGGGCTAAAGAAAAGAAAGCTGTGCTCTTGTCAGAAGGAGAAGGCCTGATCTTGGTTGAAAATGATATTTTTAATAATAGTAAATAAAGATAGAATATTTACAAAATTTTGATATAGCAAACAGGTGAAATCAGGTTTGAAGACACAGTACACATTCTGATGAAAATCTTTAGTGACAGGAGATCTCTGTTTAATGCTTGTTGGTGGTTCATGAATCTAACCAAAAAATAGGATGAAGATTTTGTCACATATGCTGGTATTGTCAACAAAATTTAGAATAAAAGGAATGACTCCATGTTCAAAGGGTTAATTTTTGTTCAAGGTTTAACAGCTAAAAAAGATGCTGAAATACAAGCAAAAATTTTAACAAAAATTGAAGAAAATAGTAATATTACACTGCAAGAAATAGTGGATGATTTTCAGACAATTCTAAGTCTGAAACATGATGATGAAGAATATGCATTGGTACAAGCTAAGGACAAATGTACAGAAAGGAAAATAAATCCTTGTTTCAGATGTGATAAATTACATCTTGGAAAAGACAGTCCATTTAAAAATGCAGAATGTTACAAGTGTGGACATATAAAGGACATATAAAGTCACACTGCAAATCCAAACCAAGAAGAAATTCGTACACAGCATCTCAATGAGAAAAATGGTTACAGAAAACAAAAGGAAATTTATGAAAATAAATAATGTGGATGTGAAAATGCTATTGGACAGTGGTAGTGATATTTCAATAATCAGTGAAACTACATGGAAGGAAATAGAAAGCTTTTATTAAAAAGCACTTCCAAAGTCTCAATTTCAATTTCTGGTGCAAAATTATTATTTTTTTCTTTTTGAAAAATGACTTGTAATGTCTTATTCCATAATAAGCATGTAAAAACTAAAGCTTATGTATTAAAAATGCTGTGAATTTATTCAGTACAGACTGGATGGAACTATTTTGAACTTTGGGATTTGCTGATAAATATTTATTGTAAAAACGTAAGTGGACAAGTAACCAATTTAAAAAGTCAGAACAAAAGTCTTAAGGAAGAGTTAAAAAATGTTTTCCTGATGTTCTGTCAAAATTTAAGGTGGATTTTCAAGTAAAAACAGGTTTGACACCAGTATTTAAACTGAAACAGAGCATACCATTCACAGCATTGGAACAAGTCAACGGACAGATTTGAAAGAATTGGTGTAATAGAAATAATTAACCATTCAAAGTGGACTGCACCAGCAATGTATGTAAAGAAAAAAAAATAATAAAATTTGTGTTTGTGTGGATTTGTTGACATGATTAAACAGTTGTTTAGAAACACACAACTATCCACACAAATGTCGCCTTTGAGCCTCTCCCTGGTCATCTGAATATCTAATACCCACGGCTGATCGAATAGGTGATTGCTTCGATTCAGGCCTTGCCTTATCTCACGTTGTGATTGGTTTTGATCCTAAGGTTGGCTTAGATCAAATCATTGTCAGGTATCTTTGTATTGGGCTCGTCCAAGCAGGATGAAGATGCAAACAAAGAAAATAACACTTGAATAAAACAAATGAATACTATTTTTATATAATGTTATTCATACAACAGTTGGTTAGTTTGTTGTCAAAGTCTAGTGGTTCGCATGCAGACAATTATTGACCAAACTTACTTCTTAAGTGAGACGTGACACATTTCTTACTTGGTGGAGTTGGCACAAGGCTGATGTTGGAGGATCTTGTTTTGCAGCCACATGGGATATCTCTCATCTGGTGGCTGGAATGATCTGGCTTTCTTGCTTTGAGGCATTCATATTTATTGACATTTGCCCAACCAGTGTGGAAGTGTGATGCAGCTAGGTATTCAGTATCTTTTCTGTCACAAAGAAACCATTGTCCATTGTCTGGGTTCTGAGAATTAGTTACTTTCTAATGATAAAATAAAAAAAGACCTATATTTATCATTAGCACACTATGATCCAAAAGCAGAAATTTTAGTGGCATCAGATGCTAGTGAGTACAGTATTGGAGCAGTGATTTTACACAAATACGATGGCAGTAAAATGAAAGCCTTTGCTCATGCTACCTGATTGCAGAGAAAAATTACAGCCAGATAGAAAAAGAAGCTCTAGCAGTTATATTTGCTGTGAAGAAAATTCATAAATTTATTCATGGAAGAAATTTTAGGTTGCAAACAGACCACAGCCCTCTATTAACAATATATGGTTCAAAGAAAGGAATAACGTTGGGGCACCATCTTATTAAACTATGATTTCACAATAGAGTACCAACTGTCTAAAAAAGATAGATTTTGCAGGTCCTATGAATGGATCACATTATCTTGTGGTAGTTGATAGTCTCACTAAATGGCTGGAAATTTATAAATACAAAAATCCAACATCTTCAGTGACAGTGAATTTCTTGCATGAACTGTCTGTGAGATATGACATACCAGATACCATAATCTCTGATAACGGAATGCAATTCATGGGTAAAGAATTCAAAGACTTTTGTAAGATGTTCTCCATTGAGCATATATGATCCTGCCATATCGCCGAAGGTCAAACAGAAAGGTGGAACGGTTTGTGGGGAATGTTCAAAAGTCCATTGAAGAAAGCAAGACTTGAGAAAGTAAATAAGGAAGCACTTCAAAATTTCTAAGAGTTTACCATGTAACACCAAACCCCAATACACCATCAGGCATGTTGCTGGTGAAATTAATGTTTACTAGAAAAGTAAAATTGGTGTTTGACAAATTATTACCAAGTCAAAAAACATGAACATATAACAAAAATGACACCAAAAGTTTCAAGATCATTGATAAAGTCTTCTTTAGAGCATATAAGGATGGCAAAGAAATGTGGGAAGATGACATAATAGCAGCAAGAATTAGAAAGTTGATTTACATGGTAAAAAGGAAAAGATTTGAACATAAAAGGCACCATGATCAGCTGAAAAAAAGGTTTAATTGATGAAAGACTTGAAACTTAAACTGATAAAAATGCTTTATGATGTTTTGATGGACCAGCACCACAAGTCATAGACCCTACAAGGACAAGTTCCAAATAAAGAAAGCGTACTGAAGAACTGAAAGTGGATCCGAGACAGAAACACTACAAAGTCAACTACATTGGTGAACTCTCCAGAAAGAGAAGGGGAAGATACTAATACTAATAAAAAATAAAATATTTATAAAAAGTATTAATCTCAAAAGGAGGCATGTTGTGGAGTAAATAGTATGCCCTCAGTGATTATATGAACTAGTAGATAACTATAAAGAACTCCAGGTCAAAGGTGAGAAGAAGAAGCTGTTTGGAGTTAATCTTCAGACTAAGTAATACAGGTGTCACGGCAAGTATCTGAAGCATTACTTATATTATAAGCACTACGAATCACATAACAACGTTGCAAAATAAATGAAAAATGTGAAAAAATATAAACATATCTTTTAGCGAAAATATTATGTTCACAAGTAATAAAATGATAATGAGTAGTTTAAAAATAATTTCTTTTTTGTCATCTAACTTTTGTCCAATTCAAGATAGGTGTGTATGTGTGTTATGAAAATTACATTTTTAATTGCATTTAATGACTCCTGGTTGTGTAATTTGTTGAAAATAGGTAAGATTGCTTACCAGTAGTTTGTGTTTCAGGCAATACTAAGTTCCAGATTCTGATCGATACTTATTGAGCTTATTCTGGTACAGTGTTGTATCTACTGAGTGAGAATCAAACTGTTACTCCAGTTGTAACAGCTTGTGTACCAGTTTACTGACCACTACTCTATGGAGAGGGATTCCAGTTTTCGGATGCTAATCTTCAAGTCAAGAACAGCTTCTGTTTTCTACAAGATAATAGCAATGTCCTTTTCTCTCTGGCTATCTGCAAGAATAACATTCATTCGGTATGTGAAAAAGATCCCAGCACTCTTTTTTTTCTTTTTTTTTTTTTTTTTTTAAAAAGTAAAGACTGAATATACAGTTGAAAACCAGGCTTTCATTGGAAACTTTTGCATACACTTAATTTATTTTGGTCTGCTTAATGATCCTTATTGACTTCTGTGGTTTGAATTTATTCATCTATATTGGTATAACTATAAACTAACCATGGTCAATAGAATGAGAAAAATCTACCTTTATAGTTTAAATAAAGGTATCAATTTGAAGTGAAAGGCAGGTGAACTGCTGGCTACCTTCGATGAGGCTTCCCATCTGTGTCAATCAAAAACACGGTGCTTGGTGTACTGCATATGTAGAAGAGGTTGGTTGGCACAAATCCAAGAATGTCTACTTGCAAAAAATATGGTTGCAGCAGTGGGAAGCTGAGTGGTGCCTAGAATTTGTTTATGCAAATGATTTGTGTCATGTATAGTAAGATTGCTGATGTTTCTGAGTTCAATATAAACAGACATTCTGTTTAGTAGGTGAGTCATCAGTGGTATTACTATTGTATGGAACATCATGATTCTGATTTCCTTTTTGTTTGTTGTCGCTTTGTGTCCTGGTTACGTTTGACCTTAATTTGTGCTATTTCTGTGTTGAATTCTGTGTCGCCTCTGCTTTGGACATGTCTGTTTTTATTTGCTTTGTTTTGTTTGTCTCCAGTGCTGCTGTTTGTTCTTTCTCTCCTTGTTTGTATTCCAGCAGCAGGAAAACAACTTCAACTTCCTGGGTTGGCAAGCAGCTGGTAACAGCTGGAGAGCACAACAGCCAAAATATTGTGATAGCAACAACAAAGACGGTGATAATCTGCATGTAAATAATGGGATTAATGATAATACCTCATCCCAGAAATTCAAGCAGATATTATTAGACTTAGCTGCATATTTATTGTTTTGTATGTAAACAAACTTATTTTGATAAATTGTTATAAAGCTGCAATCTCAAGATATTCTTGATGTGTGCTGACCTTATTATGTACTCCAAAATTGAAGCTTTGTACCAAATTTGGCCTAAAGCAACAAATATCTATGAATTTGTATTATTCTCAGTTTCTCAATATTTTCATCTACCACAATATTTGTCTAAATGTAATTATCATTACTTCTATTTTTCTATTTATCATGTATTTATATTTTTACTTGTTTTAAACTGTGACAATTTCATGGTTTTTCTATTTGAAATTCCAATGAATCTTAATTCGTCAATTAATGAGTGAATAATTGAATAAGCTCATTGCAAATTCTACAATAATAAAATATGCGTAGAAATTCCCATATCACATCATTAATTATTTGAGCTTAACAACTTTAACAAAATATTGCAATAATGATCATAAATATGAATGCTAGTCATTAGTTTAAGAAGTAAGGGGGTACAAATGAAAAAAAATTTGAAATTAACAACTTTTTCCATTTCACTGAAACGGATGTTAAACACTTTGATCTTCCCTTTCTTTCATTTTCTGATTGAAACCAAGTAGCATCTTTGATATCTTTTGCCTTCTGATGCAATAAAAATGGAATAGTCCATTATTTATGAGGCATTAGCAAGAGATAATAAACACCTATTTTTCTTTCTGTCTTGTCTTTCCACATGATCAAAATGGAATAGTCCCTTGTTTATGATGTTATTGCCAGGGTGTAATGGTCATGCAAACTAATGAAGAGAGGAACAAGCACAATTATAAAAGGATGTGAAGAAAAATTGTTACTTTATTTTCCAGCTGAGAGAATTATACCTAAATACCAACAGGACATCACTTCAGTAATTACATCCAGTGGCCTTGACAACATCTGGACAGTTGATCGATGCATGGAATATCTTTTGCTCACTGGGCTTGTACCTGAAGCAGCATGGTTTGCAGAAAGAATAGGAGACTGGAAAGCAACCCTCATTATTTCAGCTGCTTATCTTAAACACAAGGTTATGTTCCCTGATGTCTATAGGAGGTAAGTCTTTGAGCTTTTATTGTTGTTTACAGACATGGTGTATATCTTTTTTTATCAGATAATGATTGTTGTTGATAAACAAAATTAAGAGTATTTTAATCATTCCCTTCCTCAAGTAAGGTGATAAAAGCTACCAAGTTGCAAGGGGTTACTTGAGAGTGAAAGAAACAGAAAGGACAGGAAAGCAAGAACCCAAAAGAGTTCCACAAGCAAGAAGTGCAGAAGTAGAACTTACAGTTACAAGTAGAAATTTAAAATGTGAAGTTATAAGACCTGGTTGTCAGTCTAGAACTGCACTTAAATTTGTGCCTTCAAAAGGTACCAAAGATGAAAGTTCTTTAGAACAATTACTGTCAAAATATTTAGAGAAAAGACAAAGAGTAGCCGTATTACAGAGGTGGGAAATTGACTGAATCTGAGATGCCAGCTCAGGACCGATAATGTTGCAGATTCTTCTTTGGATTTTGTCAAGAACCTTTAGATACATAACAGACGTACCAGAACTGATGTGGTAGCAATATTTGATGCATGGAAGAGCTCAACATAGTCAACTGACTTATTTAGCAGCAGACTTACTAGTTGATTTAATATAATCATTCCATTTCATGTCATTGGAAAATATTTCACCAAGTAGTCACAGAGAGTTGGTCTTTTTGAGGTTAGCATCAGCCATGGTGATGAGAGGCCTAACACTTTCTCTAAGATGATTAAAAGAGATCAGTTTCATTTTAGAAGCGATAACAACAGCAAGTTCTTTCTTGGCTTGCTTAACAGATTAAAGGTCATTTTTGAGATCGGCTGCAAATTTGATTTTATTGAATCTTACTATTTACTAAAAGTAAATAGTTATCAGCATAGATAGAGAGTTGAGAATTGATGACATCAGGAAAGTCATTGATGAAAATAAGGAACATCATATGTTCAAGAATATAGTCCTGGGAGACACCTGCATCAAGGCAAAAGTATCTAGAAAATTGGCTGTTTACAACAATTTTTGTTATGTAATTTGATAAGAAAAATTGAATTGAATAAAAAAAAAAAAAAAAATGGCTCTTCGCCTTGTGAAGAAGACTGGCATGCCAAACCTAATCAAATGCCTTTGAGATATATAAAGCAACGGCTTAAGCTTTACCATTCTTATCTAAAGCTTGGCAAACTCTTTCAGCAATAACCATCAACAAATTGGTGGTTGATCTAGAGAAGTGAAGGCTGTTTTTTTTTGTTGAAAAGAAAACCTAGGAAGGAGAGATGCTTAACCAATTCCGATTTGATTAGAACATTTAGGAATTTGCCAAAAAGAGGTAGTTGATTTTCCTTATACTTTCAGACGATAAATAGTTTCACAAACAATATTGACCTTATGGTGGGCAGTAACAGTGAACTGCAAGATCTGACCAACAAACTTGGTGAAAGAGCTGGTGCATATGGAATAGAACTCTACACAGAGAAATCCAAAGTAATGGTGAATAGCACAAGCAACACCAGTGCCAGTGTCACCATGGATGGTGAAACACTGTAGGAAGTATCCAGCTTCAAATACTTGGGAACAACCCTGTCAGAAGATGGTACTAGCAATGCAGAAATTCATGCATTGTCACAGCAATGATGACCAGACTGGAAAGGATGCGGAAGAAAACATCAGCTTCCATAACATGTTTAAGCTCTACAAATTGCTGGTCATATTCACCCACCTCTACAGGTGTGAGGCTTTGACACGCCTGGTTGAGACAGGAAGAAGGATACATGGCATTCAAGAACAAATGCTTGAAAAAGCTCCTCCACATCTCCTACTAGGAGCACAAAACCAATGACTATGTACAGAGTAAGGTGAAAGTCTCATGGGCCAACAGGAATCTCTCTTTTTCACTAATAAGCATTGGAAGATGGTATGGTTTGGACACGTCACATGGTATAACAGCCTTTCCAAGACCATTATGCAAGGCATTGTTGAAGACACACAAGTGAGGACAGCAACACAATAGCTGGTCAGATAATATCTAAGAGTGGACAGACATGACAATGCTAGAGCTCCTGAGAGCCACTGTTCATCCTGGAGGAGGTTGTCTGTTTCTTCTGCCCTTAGGTCCTCTGATAATTGAAGCAGTCAAGGGACAGATGATGATATTTTTGAAAGCATATATATATTTTTTTAAGTTATTGATATTTTTAAGCTGTCATAAAATATCTATAAATAAAAGAATTTCAACAAATTCTAGTAGCTTAAAAATATTCAATGAAAATAAAAAAAACAAAACATCGGCTCTAAGAAACAGTGGATATTCAAACTAGAATACAAAACAACAAAAAAAGAAATTTTTTTTTTCCTTGATACCTCATTTCCAATTCAGTTTTTTGGTTTTTTAATTTAGTATTTTTGCTTTCAAAGGAAGTCATCCATTTTCTTGTGTAATGATAGCATTTCCAGTCAATATCTGATTTTGTTTGAGATTGACAAATTTGCAACTTAGTCTGTTCAACTCACAATTTCTCAAGTATTTCTGGTTCAATCTTAAACGTATTCATATGGCTGGAAAGAAAATAAAATAATCTTTCTAAATATGTAATTTGTATGTGCTTTTATTTATTGAATTATTTTTTTACAGCATGGTAAAATGGTATTCTGCTTTGAACAATCAAAAATGCGAAATATGATTTTTTTTTTTAGAGACTAAATTTTACGCATTACTTTGTTTTGCAAAATCAAAGTGACCAATCTTCATCAATATTCTTGAAATTGTACACTCAATTAGAAGACACCTTAAACTACAACCAGGAAGATGTTCATTTCTTCTCTGACCCGTAGAAGCGAATTCCTTCAAAAATTATAAAGTAAGCTAAGCAAAAAAAAAAAAAAAAAAAAAAAAGCAACTGATAGTAATAATAAATGTGTACTAAAAGAACTTTTTCATTAGTGTTTCTTTGGATATTGTCACTCAGTAGTGTTAGTACTAGACCAAATGATTTCAGTTTTGTAAAAAAATTCGATGCAGTTTCATGGTGTAAAGATGAAACTGAAAAAGTCATTTTTTTGGTTAAACTGCTCATCTCTACTTTGGGGATTTGCTTTATTATACTCACAGGGTGGTTGGATTTAACGTTAATGTATATATTATGAAATGGATTAAGTCTGAAAATTATTTAATATATTTTCTGTTTATAGGTTATTTTTTTATAGATACAATTTATTTAAGTAAATGCTCTGTTTTTTAAATAGTATTAATTACATTTACTGGCCTGAATGTACAAGAAATTTTCTAGAAAATATGTCATTTTCCAACAGGAATCAAACCTGTAACCCCAATTAATACTGTTTATTTAAAAAAACAGTGCATTTACTTAGATAAATTGTATCTATTAAAAAATAATGTATAAATATAAAACATATTTGATACAGCAAAAACTCCAAATTTACCACATGTGGGTATGGTCTATTTTAGACTAGCACAACCATATGCCAGTCTTCAAGGGCAAATGCAGATACACTATGGCAATATTCCAGGCAACCATTGCCCCCAAAGAAAATATGACAAATTATAATGTTGAAATTGGAATTTCCATGGGAGAATTGAAACAGAAAATTTATACCCATAGGTACTCATTTACCAATCCTAAATTTTAATTTAATTAACAGCCCTTTCATATATATATATATATATATATATATATATATATATATATATATATATATATATTTATGCGTATATATATATATGTGTCATATGATATGATTTATTCCATTGGGTGTTTGATTACTATTACAGGATTTTGGGAATCTATTATTTCGATAATTTATTCTAAATTTAAATTGTCTTGTCTTTAAATCCCCCATCACTTAATAATATAATCCATTAGCAAGAACCTAAATTCATTTACATACAAATAAAAGCTTGGGCCAAAGGGGGAGTTTGTTTATGGCCAATCTCTTGTCACCAACCCAGACTCCTTATCAAAACAAGGCTTCCTCTTAAATAGCCCCATACATTATCACTGATTGCTATCTAAACTAAATTCAAAACCCCTATTCTGAGACAGTCAGTCTAGGCCTGAGGGGGACTGGCATATGGTTGTGCTAGTCTGAAATAGATTATACTCACATGAGGTAATTTTGTATTTTTTCTGTATAAAATATATGCTCTGTTATAATAAACACATTGAGCTCTCTCTCTGGATCATTTCTAATATTTGATATTGCTAGGACCCACCTGGATTATATACCAACAGATCTATTACCTCTATTCATACATATATATATATATATATATATATATATATATTCATGAATTATTCACACAAAAACAAATGCAAAGGTTAATGATTTAATTGGCGAAAATCCATAAATAAGAAACAATTCAAATAATATACAAAAACCTCCGAATCCGTTATGAATGAAAAGATCCTTGTTTCTATAAATTTCTGCCGCATTAGTTCTTATTTTTACTACAAGTTCTCGTAAAAAAATTTAAAATCAAACTCAGCGTTGCTACTGCACGCTCCAAAAACAATAACTCATTTCCAATAGCATTTTTCGGATACAACAATACATATATTTTCGTTGTCCTCTTATTACTAAGAGAAAAACAAGAACAACATCTATTCCATACCTGAAGATGTCTGTAGGAACAGACGAAAGCTTGTAGTAAAAATAAGAACTAATGCGGCAGAAATTTATAGAAACAAGGATCTTTTCATTCATAACGGATTTGGAGGTTTTTGTATATTATTTGAATTGTTTTAATTTATGGATTTCTCGCCAATTAAATCATTAACCTTTGCATTTGTTTTTGTGTGAATAATACATGAATTTGTAAATTGATTGCACGTTTATTGAAATATATATATATATATATATATATATATATATATATATATATAGATATATATATATGAGAGAGAATACATATAAACTTCTACATTTAATAATCTAACAATAAATGATGAATATTTCTTCAAAAATGTACTTATATGTAATGAATATGTATATAACAAAAATTCTAGATGATTCTAGACTTAAACCTGTTTTGTCCATGCATTTAATGCAGTTTAAAATATTAATCAGGTATATTGAATACTAGCAGTAGAGCCCGGCGTTGCCCGGGGATATAACAGTAAGAGATAGATCAAGTATCCACCATCATAAAGACTGAAAAATAAAATTGACAAAGATTATTGTTTAAGGTTGATGGACACGCATGTCTGAATTAGTTTTTTTTTTTTCGAATTGGTCAAACCCAAACTCAAACAAAAACATTGTTTTCAATCGTTATGAGTCTCTACCGATTGAATAGAATTTTATTATAAACAATTGTCTTGTAAATGGAATTTTTAAAGCATTCTGAATGTAAAAATAAAGAAAAAAGTGTGCAAGACAATAAGAAACACTACATGCCAAAAAAAAAGTGAAGTTTTGTTGAAATCGGTTGAAAAATGTAGGTAGCTTTTCTGCAATCTTTTAGTTTTACAATTTATGATTTTTACTTATTGAATACTGTAAAAAAATTGCATATTTTGCTTGTGGTGATTCATAATTAGAATTCCAATTTGAATATATTTTCCACTCGTTGTTTCTAATACAAAAAATATTAACTTTATTTGGCTTTATTAATTATGATCTAACAAATCTTATTCATTTAGTAGCCTTTCTTTCTGTAATAATAATCTTTTACAATTTATGATTTTTACTTATTGAATACAGTAAAAAAAATTGGACACCATGTGTATTTAAAGTAGTTTCCCGTTCCGGTTATTATTTTTAGTTAGTTTAGATTTCATTATCTTTCCCTAAAGATAAAGAATTTATCCGATGTTGGTATTCGTACAATCAGTAGAGATCGTTAGATTATTGTTTAAGGTTGATGAACATGCATGTCTTAATTATTATTTTTTTTTTTTTTTTTTTTTTTTTTTTTTTTTTTAGAATTGGTCAAACCCAAACTCAAACAAAAACATTGTTTTCAATCGTTATGAGTCTCCCAATTGAATAGAATTTTATTATAAATAATTGTCTTGTAAATGGAATTTTTAAAGCATTCTGAATATTAAAAATAAAGAAAAAAGTGTGCAAGAGAATAAGAGACACTACCTGCCAAAAAAAAAAAAGTGAAGTTTTATTTTATTGGCTGAAAAATATAGGAAATCCGCTCCCATATTTAAAGGAACCCCTACACACACACAAACAACCCGGTGTGAGTTGTTCCCCTTCAATTTTCACAATGTCTCTTAATTGTGTTTTCAAATTGATTTTGTGCAAAAACAATTATATTTTTACCATTTTTGGCACTGTTAGAACCACCACAAGGTAATTTTATGTAGTCCTGTGAAGTTTTGTTGAAATCGGTTGAAAAATGTAGGAAATCCGATCCAATATATAAACGTTACAGACACACACACACACACAATCTGCGTTTTATAATAAGTAAGATTATGCAGTGAATATTTTAGATCGATTCAGCTGATAACTGCAGTGATCTAACATTGTGCATGGTGCACACATCAAAAGATAGGAATAATACACTAATACACACACACACACACATACATATATATATATATATATATATATATATAGATATATAGATATAGATGACCATAAAATATAATATCAAAATATAAGTGATAATAAAATATTGTTACTTTAAAATATTGTTAACATGACTTATTCCAAATCTATATAATTAGTTTGAAATATTAATGTTGATTTGCAAATTATACAATAACTTAACTTTTAAAAGTGATATGTCCTGGGAAGTGATATATTTGAACAAAGTAGCTAAGTGGTTTTGGCTACTATAACCAAGTAGAATACGGTAGCAGTAATTGACTGGTACGCGTCATAGTCGCAGGTAAGAAGTGTAGATCAATGGCGTAGCCCAATGTGTGTCATTATAGACTTAGCTCTCTGACTAAGGCTCTGTCTCTCCTAAATGTCCGTCGGTATTTATGACGGACACCAGCCAATCATATTCCAGTGAGGGGGAACACAGGTGTACACATATTCCATTATGTCAAAAAGTTCAACAATAATTCTTCTACCTAATTTAAAGACAATTTGATGTATATAGGTCCTTACTTTTCATACAAACAATTATTTTTATTTCATGGATGAGTTTCACTGAATTTTTCAATTAATTTTGATTATTCTGAAATTTATTTCTAAGTTATAAAAATTATTGTACAAAAGAAATTCATCACAAAAAATAATGTTAAAAAAATTGCTGAAAACAATTACAGTAATGAAAAATTAGGAATCCAAAATTTCAGGATTGCAGGTCTGGATCTGACCTGGAATGATTTTAATTTGTTTATGAAGTCAGCCTGATTCCAAAATGGTTTGATATGTTGGACTACAGCCTCTCAGAGTAAAGTGTGACACTGTGACATTTACATTTCTTATGAAGATAGAACTGTATCCCACACATGCATATATAGAGTGATGGCAAATAAAATTGTAATAGGTTTAATGCATTGATCTATAAACTATTCTCTGAAGATGTTTCAATAAAAATTATGCAGAATTAAAATCTTGTTGGAGTTAAAAAATTTAATTAATGCTATAAAAACAGACATATTTATTAAAATAAGAGGAAAATAGATGTGGGATAAGATAAAACTCCCTATAAATGGTAATTCAAAATAAGAAAGATAACAAAAAATATATATAGAAAAAAGAGGAGAAAAAAAAGAAAAGCTAACCAATTCTTGTTTCTCTCTCTTCAAAGCTCAATCAAGGAAATAAAACAGATGTGCATCATGACTAAAAAAAAAAAAAAAAAAATGTTGGAGAAGCAAATTTCCACAATGAGGATCAGAAATACACTTATTTCAGTGATTGTTCTCTGAAGAGTGAGGAACAAGAACCAGTTAGTTTTTCTTATTTTCTCCTGTTTTTACTAATAAGTATATGTTGAAGTAATAAAAATAGGTTGTATTAAAAAATGAAATCTACTAATTCTTAGAAATTGCTTTGTTTACGTTTTGGATATAAAACTGAGCAGATATCAGATTTTGAGAAATCTGAAGGATTCAGTGTTTAAAGGCAAGTAGAACTTCACTTGATTGTGAAGCTTTTTGTAGTCGAGCAGGTAAAGGATGCAGGATCAAAGAATGACTTTTTTTTATTTTATTTTTTTTATGCAAAAAGAGATGCAGGTTTGAATCTTGCTGTAGGGCATATGTTTTCTCAATTGTACATACAGGTTTACAAAATAAATACAGTTTAAAATAAAATGGAGCATCTACTCCACTAAAAATAATGTTTGGATTAGTAAAAATATGTTGGATTAAAAAAAAAAGCAAAATCCATTAATTATTTAGTGTGTGTGTATATATATATATATATATATATATATATATATATATATATATATATATATATATAGGTAGGTAACTATACTTGTTTTTGAAAAACCTTTGAATTTTTGATTTGCCTATAATCAAATCAATCTCGAGAAGGAAAAAAGGTTTTAAAAAAAAAAAGAGCTAGAAACATGAAAATCTGTTGAAAAAAATTGCACAGATACAGGTTTGAAGCCCAAAGAAAAAAGCCCGACACGAGTAAACAACTAACTAACAAAAGAGCTCAATACAACCGTAGAGCAGACCTAGATAAACCTAGTGAGCCAGACAAACCTACCCAGATTTCAGCTAAGCGGATTGTCGGGGAAAGCTGGCTTTCCCCGACGATCCATTTAGCTGAAACCTATGTTTGTCTGGCTCACTAGGTTTATATATATATATATATATATATATATACATACAGACAACACCATCACTTGATAAGACATCAGAAGTGTTGAAACAAAATGGCTATTTTTGTAGTGATTTTATAACATTTTTATATAATTTTTTGAATAAATGAGCATATATATATATATATATATATATATATATATATATATATATATATATTATATTAAATTGATTTAAAATGTTTTTTTTTTTTTTTTTTTTTAAAAAAAAAAAACATTTTAAATCAATTAATTTATATTAATGCTCTGTAAATTTACATTGAGCACTATTTTGTAAAAATATCTATAAGAACACGGATTATATATCTTACTGTTCTTTCTTTATATATATATATATATATATATATATATATATATACACAGGGTGTATCAAAAATACTTTTACAAATTTTGTGGGTGGGTTCCTTGCACCAAAGCAAGGACAAAAGTCCATATAAACATATGTCTGCAAATGCTTTGTTTTAGAGTTAAGTTTAAAGAAAGTGTTTGGTAGATAACACTATGTTGCAATGTAGACTAAATTTCATTTGTGTACATTTGTGGCTAGTCTGTCTTCAATGTTTAACATGTGTAGTAGTGAGTTAACTGAGAAATGTTCCATTTACTATGGAAGGATATATTGTGTGCAGGCAGATATGATTTTTACATACAATAGCGTGAATGGTAATGGATGTGACGCTGCATAGCTGTATCAGATTGCGTTTTCAGACTGCAGGCTGCTGAGTCATCCAAAATTTGCTCCTGTTTATCGTCACATTCCTGAGACAGGAACTGTAGCACCACAAACTATAGATCAAGTAAAATTGAGGTCTGCTCATACATAGGTGAAGAACATATTCTACAGGCTGTCAGAGACGATCCATGTATCAGCTAGCATGTCATACATCTCATAGTACCACATGGAGGATACTCCAAGAGCAGCTCCTCTATCCATATCATTTGCAATATGTGCAGGTTCTTTCTCCCTCTGATTACTCACCGCAGGAGAACTTTTGCCGATCGTTTATTACACAAACTGCCAATCTATTGTTTGCCTCTTCAATTTTGTTTACAAAAGATGGCAAAATGTGGAAGAGATGGAACAACAAATTTACGCAACCAACATTTGTAGGTGGATCAGAATCCCCATGGTACAATACAGGCTAGACACCAGCATCAGTTAACGATTAATGTGTGGGCTGGAATTGTAGGTGACTGTCTGGTAGGTTCATATGTTCTCCCAGTATGTCTTCCAAGAGCTGTCTACAGGGACTTTATTTCGAACACGCTCCCAGACCTGCTAGATGAT
This sequence comes from Acanthosepion pharaonis, assembly GCA_903632075.3. NCBI lineage: Eukaryota > Metazoa > Mollusca > Cephalopoda > Sepiida > Sepiidae > Acanthosepion > Acanthosepion pharaonis. The sequence goes on along the minus strand of CAHIKZ030004620.1, from coordinate 1,542,940 downwards.
GTATGCTTGCTAATACAAAGATGTATGTGGTTCATGTTTGATGGGGCTCCAGTACATTTTAGTCACATTGATGCACTGGCTGACATCTACCATGAAAGAGGGATAGGTAGGGGAGGATCAGTTCCATGTCCTGCATGTTCCCCCCCAAACCTCAGTCTTTTGGATTTTTATTTGTGGGGTCACTAAAATAATTGGTTTATGAAGCAGACATTAATAATGCAGAGACTCTTATTCAACTTGTCATGGGGGCCTACAAAACCATTCAACGTCAAGTACAAGTATTTGAAATGATCTGCCAGTCAATGATCTAACATGTGCATGTGTAGAAGCAAGCAGTGGACATTTTAAACATTTGTTATGAGTTGCTGTGTTGAGGTACAATTGATGGCATTTTGTGCATACATTTATATGGACAGTTTACCTCATTTTAGCGTGAGGAATCCACCCCAAAGTTTGTAAAAGTATTTTTGATACAGCCTCTCTCTCTGTGTGTGTGTGTGTGTGTGTATATATATATATATATATATATATATATATATATATATATATATATATATATATATATATATATATTTTCTTGATTTGAATTGCTGTTTATAGTGATTATCTATTTTCCTTTTTCCTCCCATTTTAATAAATGTGTATGTTTTTATAGCATTAATTAAATGAGTAACACCAATTTTATTCTGTTTTTTTCCCCTCCTTAGTTGGGTCTAGTGCCAATATGGTTGATTCAGGTTTTCAAAAATCTCACGATATTGGGATTAATAACAAAACAGAGTGTGGACAAATTTATATGTTGTACACTGCAGACAAGATTGTATAATTCTTATCTAATTTGTTTCCTTGCGTCCAGTACAACATTGGGAATCAAGGCTGGAATAAAAATACCTTCAATAAAATGACAAACACTTGAAAACTCTAACAGGTTTATTGAATATAAAGACTGGTGAATAAAATGTCTCAATTATCCACAGTAAAACTATGTCTATCTCTCGCTGGATGCTGATTGAGAAATCTATCAATAATTGCTATAAAATGGAAACAAAACTGCCTGTCTTGCATGTGTCTGTATGTTCACTCTAGCCATGAAAATGCAGATGTGTTATTATGAGGTGAAGACAGTTCATGCAACCTGGGTAAGTGCAAGCCAACTTTCTTTGTGTGTTACTGGGCCTTGTGGGCCATTGTTTATATATCACCCCCTCCAAGAAAAATTTGACATTGATAAATCTAATTTCTCTACTTCCAACCATCCTAATCTTAGGGAATCTTTTAATAAACAGATGGCTCTCTTTGTTTAAGAATTTTTAGTCCTCTCTTTCTGTAAGGATAATGGTGTTTTGGGCAGACAGTATTAATATAAACAAACCCCAAGTTTGGGAGTTAGGCATAACCCATATAGCCCTCTTTTATTTAAGAGAATTTAGGTCACTCTTTCCTTTAAGAATATAGACACTTTTGACAGATAGTATTAGTGTAAACAAACCTTGAACTTAATTTTTCAGGATTAAAAATCCAACACATTAATCATGTATTGTCAAAAGAAAGTGGATCTGTTGGGGAATCTTTGGTTTTGTTTATTTTTACTAAATTTTGACTAGTTATTTCTGAATTTGATTCTCTTTGGAACCATTCTTAAATTCATTTTATTGTTTAAAACGTAATTATTAACTTGTTTTTTTTTCCATTTTCTTCTCATCCATTTAATCTACTTTTCTGAGAATTTAATAATTAATAATTTTATCCAATTAGTATTCCCTCCAGATCACCATTCAGTGATTTAATGCAATTAAACATTTGAACAGGGTCAGTGCTCTGTTACTAATGTACAGTTAATATATCTGGATTGTAGTAAATGATCACAAATGCTATATACAGATTAGCAAACATGCTGGTTCAAAATAAGGGACTTATAAACACTACTCAATCCTCAATATCTGTTTGTATTTCTGGGATGAAGTATTGTAACTAATTACACTAAACAGTGTAATTACTCAATCCTCATCTGTATACCCTCTTTAGGTGTTGACTGCACTCTTGTATGCATACAACAATGAAGATGGCAAATACCATCCTGCAATACATTATTCCATAATTATTGCACTAAGATGACAATAGTTCTAGGTAGGCTAACTAAACAAATCTGGTGTCATCTAATCATTTCCTGTATATGTTCAATGGAGAACAGGTCTAGTGATTGTGCTAGTCAGGGAATTTGTTTAATATCTTTCAGGGCATGTTGAGTAGCATAAGCATCTTGTAAATGCAATTATCCTGTTTGAAGACCACCTCATCTTGTTGCAGGAATAGCAGCAGAACATTGAAAAATATTCTGAATTTAGAAGAACAAACACCAAAAGTGAGTTGTAAGTTAGTGTACTCAGCAACATAATATCCTGGGGTTAGGCCTGTGTGTCATGGTTGAATACACTTTGGACACTGTCACATTCTATGTGTATGTTTCACACACAAATGATTATCATTTGCATGAAGCTAGAACTTTCATCACTGAACATTACAGAATGCCATCTACTGCATGGCACTTAAATTTATGAAGTTGAGGTACAAAAGAGGAAAGCTCATTAGAAAAAATGAAAATATTTATAGAAAAGCACAGGGAAGCTATGTTATAGTAGTGGGAAAGTGGCTGAAGCCGAAATACCAGGTTAGAGCTGATAACATTGCAGATTCTTTTTTGAATTTTGTCAAGAATCTTGATATATTCTTTGCTATGGTATCTAGACTTTTTAAATTTAAGCACAGTACTAGACTGTCGACAAGGTCTCATCAATTTATGATTAAATTGGCTAGATGTAACTTAAGTTCTGTGCTAATAGTTTCTTTTCTTGCATTTCTTGCTTGTGGAAGTCCCATCACGCTCCATGCTTTCCAGTCAACTTTAATTTTCAAAAATTTAAATACAATGTCGATGGCTATCTACAGTCATTATGATTACTATTTTTTTTTTTCTTCAATAATATTTCTGTTTTCTAATTCTTCCACACCCAGCAATCCCTTGTGTTTTAGTGACTTTACTGCCTTGCTTGTGGAGAACTCAATTAAAAAAAAAAAAAACATATATATATATATATATATATATATATATATATATATAAAAATAATTTTCCACTCAAGTCTGTTCCCACTGACAGCTAACATGGAAACCAGAACAACACTTCACTCAGGACTCTGTTTCCTGCACACCGTAAACAATAGTATTATCGCTCTTTCTCTGGAACACTGGTATAACCTTCACCAATCTCAAAGAACAAAACTACCCGGAAACGAAAAGTTAGCTTTTTTTTTATCCTTCTTTGGTCTTGGGCAAGAAACTGAGATCTCTTGCTTGTGTTAGCCTCATTTTTGCTGATAGCACATGCGCTTTGTCACTTCAGTATTGATTTGCTAGATTTTGCTTCACACGTTTATGATGTCTACAAGCACATGTACAGATAATTCACCTTCTCTTGCTTCGGCAAGGTATATCTCCACCACATTGTTCTTCTCCAATTTCCATCTTTTTTCTTTTTCAGTGAATCTATGGAATTAGTTCTCCCAGATGACCTGAGACCCTTTGCCATTCTACAAAAGAAGCTAACAACCTTACTGCACTTTCAAAATGGTACTAGCACTGTGGGAACTGGACAAGAACTAACCAAAGGTATTAGTTATTGAATTTATTTGAATAAAAATTAAATTTTTCTTTTTTAAATTTCTTCAGCTGCTAATTTTTTATGCTTTAAATTTAAAGTCTAAAATAAACTGAGCAATTTTATAACAGCCATGTTAATAAAGAATCCAACTTCTACTTTGGATTAAACATGGTTATTTCAAATCTGATCAAATGAGATTCAAAATAACATAATTTGCACTTTTCTTTGAAATATCTCTGGGGTACAATGTGTTTATTAACTTGGAAACTTATGTAACCTATTTGTAAAATTATGAATTTATCTTTAGCTAAATCGTAAGGATTTCATCAAAAACAAAGTTCACACTCATGATAGCAGTAATGTTGATGATGCTGGAAACCAAAAATATAAGAACATTTTCAAGATGTGACCCAAGAACTACAGAAGCTGTAGAAGATGAGGGATCAGTGTTATGCACATTAATTGATACATTTAGAATAACCTTCATGATGATAGAACAACCCTTATGACAATAGGGTGGTGATTCAAGAATGGATTGAAACTTCAAATGCAGGCAATGCTAAAGGAGGAAGGTACTTGGAAATTTGAGAAGACTTACTTTAAATTGATCTTCAGAATAATCACCAGTCATCCTGTGTGAACATGCAAATTTATGAAAAATAATTGTCACACCTCCAAAAGCCAAAAAGATATTTTCCTACAAACACATAGACGGATGTAGCCAAGATTAAAGAATTAGTTAACTTAGACATATAAACATTGTAACATAAACAGTGCTTGGATGTAGTTTCAGTAAAATAACAAAACCAGCAAATCAGAATTAAGGATTCAATGTTGGCCAATCAAATGAAAGATGAAGATTCTAAAATTTTGTTCAAGTTGAGCCTATCTCTACCAATATAAGCAGAAGAGAATTAGAATTTACACAGTAGTGTGATGGAGAAAGCAACCTCATCAACGGACCAGGAATATTACATCGGCACGATGCATCAGCACTGTAAAATTCCACTTACTATTACTAGACGAGGAATTTGACATGCAAATTAACTTCACCAGTAGATAATTGGATTTATTGGAGCCAAAAAGGAATGATAATGATATCATAGAATTTCAAACAATATTCTTTTCTCAATTGATAAAGAGTTAATGATGGACTTTAGGTTGTTTTGGACATCACTTGCCATTTTGACCTTTTTGCACTGATCAGCCTTACTATCAAGGCAGGAGTAAATTGTTGCCTCATCAGCATAGATACTAAGTTGAGAACTGATGTCATTGGGAAGGTCATTAATGAAAATTAAAAACAGAGTAGGGCCAAGGATGAAGCCCTGGGGAACATTCGCATTAGTACGAAAGGATGAGAGGCCATTCAGGATAATTTTCATTTCATGATTTGATAGGAAAGACTGGATTTGTTCAAAAAAGTGTACAGAGACATTGTAACTTTTCAGCTTGTGGAGAAGACCTGTATGCTAAACCCTGTGAAAGGCTTTCGAGATGTCCAATGCAACAGCCTTGGCGTCACCATTTTTATCTAGAGAATGATAGACTCTTTTCACAATTATTGTCATTACATCAGCAGTTGACATGGAGAAATGGAAGCTATATTGATTGTCTGGGAAAAGGCCCTACAATGAGAGAAGATGAACCAAATTAACATTGATTAGGGTTTCTTGGTGTTTCCCCAAAAAAGAGGTAGAAAACTAATAGACTGATAGTTGGAAAGGTTGGACAGATCACCAGAGTTCTTAAAATCTGGAGCAACAGATGATGACTTCTAGCAAGCAGGAGGCAATGAGACATTTATTTATTATGGTGTTTTGCCAATATCTATTTTAATATTTTTTCTTATTATCAAAACCAGAAAAGATGATGTTATAATGTTAATCAACTAGTTAAATGCCTTAATAAAAAGTTTATTATAATTTTATTTTAGTTTTTGCAATGTTTTGGCAAGAATTGTTGAAGTCTTCAAGTTTACAGCACAATAGTAATTTTTTGATGATTTAGATTACATTTTTTTGCATTACAATGTCCTTTATTGTACCATACTATCATACAAAAAAACAGCAACTATTGTATAGAATTGTAAACTGTATCTTTAAGAGGACATTGTCAATCATTTCTCAATTGATGGAGACATACTAGCTGACCATGTTAGTCCAGAAATTGTAACATTTATTCATCACATTGTAATGTACTTTACATTAATACTAACTCTGTCCAATAATACTTGTTATATTTGCAGATATATTTAATGTACATGATGAAAACTGTCTCCAGCAACTGACCACTACACTGACCAGTGTGTTCACTGCTGGCATTTTGTGTGATGTTGATGTGGTTAGTTGGCTTTTTCCTGCTCTGGTTGACTCCCTGAAAGAATTAGTACAAACTTTCTCAGCTAATGTCCCAGCTGAGTTCCACTTGCCTGCTCCGCCATATTACTTGTGGCAGCCCACAGACACAATTCAGGTACGTGATATTTAACACGAGACTTTTGCTTGCTTTCTCTTTCTCTGATGTTTGTTTATAGAGGAATCAACTTCAACAACATGCTATTGCAATTTTAAAAAAAACATGACATTGCAATTTGGTCTGATTTGTGGCTGAAGTAATTGTATACTTCTTACTAGTGTCAGTCAGTGATGTTGGAGCTCAGGTAAAATTTGAATATTCCAATAATCAAGACAAGCAGGCCTCTATATGTATTGGAAGATTAATGCAAGATAATATTTCCCTCCTGACTCCCTTTGCCATTTTAACTTTGTACTGGACAAAGTTAAGCTTATGATGATTTGATCGTATCCTCATTTTTATTGCTTCTTAATGCAATGTTTTGGCTGATCTGCTCTTGGATCTTTACTAACTCTGAGATGTGGTGTTTTGCTTTTTAACATAAAGTTTTGGCTGTTTTTCTCTCCAATTTTTATCAAATATCATTTTAAGGGAATTTTCAAATAGAACCTTTTATTTCTCTCACTGGAATAAATTTTAACATTTGTTTTTCACAGTTGGTAACCTTACTAGAGATGGAACTTGGTATATAACTCTTTGTCAAATAATAACAATTCATTTTTATGACTACAATTTTCTTCCTATAGACATTCCTTTATGGATATTAACTAAGTTTAGCTTCATAAAGAGTAAGGCAGTTGTGTTGGAATGTGTCACGAAAAAATAAATGATTTCGTCTCTTTCTCTTCTGCTGTCGTAGTGACAGACACAGTCTCCACTTCTGAGACCGAAAAACTACCCTCCTTCTCATTCCAGCCCTTTACATAGAGCTTGGTAACTCACCTATGCAAAACACCACCAAGCCAGCTACCAATCACAGTTCCCACGCCTGCCCACCTCCACTTGCTTTGGGGGTTTCAAGTTGACCGACCAACTCATTACATGCCCCCCTGATCTTAAGATCACAAAGCTTCTCAGTTCGAGAGATCGTCGCGTCTGTCTGGTGACTGCGTCCGCATATATACAACTTGCACGCTTGACATATTGGGATAACCGCACATGCGCGAACTCGTTTGCTCTGAGGTGGCAGATTTCCACATTCATCCCGTGTCTCGCTGTCATGCTCGCACACCGTGCAACTCGGGGCAGGCCTCTTCTACTGGGCACTCCTGAGCGGGATGACAGGGTCCTCATCCATGGATGAACTCTCATCCGTTGAGCTACTATCCGCCTCTGGACAGCTGGCCACATTGACGTCTGCAGGTAGAGTACTGATGTTTGAGGTAGAACTCAGTGGATCCGACTTTAAATACACCACTCGCGCACCATCTTCAGAGTCACTTTCATCATCTGATGACGGTTTTAACCCTACAACTGGCTGCAAGTCTTTAACATGACGAGGCACACCATCAACCCACACTGACTGCGGGCTGATAATCTCGGTAACATGCCCCATTCTAAGCTTGTCCGTACACTTGCTGTGCGGGGGTCTTAACCCACACTATGTCACCAATTCTGTATTTAGCTTGCACTTCGTTTGGAGCCATTGCAATGTCAATGCCTCGCAGCCGTAAGTGATAGGTGTGCACCATGTTAGCCGGTGCTGTTGTAGGCGAAACACCGTCTTTAGGCGTTGCATTATACCAATAGACTGCTTCGGGGATCGAACATCGCTTCCTGGCTGCAATCACTTTTATAGACCGGTGCCTCCTTTCTACTATGCCGTTTCCCGCTGGCACGTAGCCGCACCGGAACTGAAGCCGCACACCCCACTTCTTTAAGAACTGCGAGAATTGCTCTGAAGAAAACGCTGCACCATTATCTGTCAATATTTCTGCAGGTGGCCCCCGGTCGTAAAAGATGGACTCCAATTGACGTATTATGCTGGCAGTGTCCTGCCAGTGCAGTACTTGCCAAATAGCCAATCTAGAGGGTCCACAGTCAATAATAGTCAAATACTGCTGGCTGCCAACATGCGTAACATCTATCCCCAGCCTGTTCCAAACATGGGTAGTACTCAAATTTCCTTTTTGCCATTGCACCGGTGCCAGGTCAATTGACTGGCATGCCATCAACGCGCACTGACTGCACTACTGTCCTAACATCTGTCTTTTTGACTGCCAGGTTGACCATCTTCGAGAAATAGAGTGTCCGTTTAATCCCAGGATGCCCACACTGTTCAAGTATGCTCATGATTCGCTCGAGGTTCATACTGAGCGCAGAAGCTGTACACGGCAGCTGCAGAGGTTCAGACTCTTTCCGGGCAGCAGCCAACCAATGTTGCAGAACACGAGTCAACGCATCTGCCCTGTTGACTGCCGATTTAACTAACACTACATCCACAGACAGGTTGTACTCTTTGATAATTTCAATCAGTGTGGTGAGCCGCCTTCGTATCAACATCTCGCTCGATGCCTTGGTGGTCAGTCGTGCTCTTCCGCTAAGTGCATCTGATATCCAACGCTGAGTGCATGCTGAGTCCGTGACAATGTGTAGCACTGTTGTTTGCCATTGGAGTGCCAGGTTAATCCCCTTCAGAGTGACGTCTAGTTCAGCCAGGTTTATGTGTCGTGCATCATTTTCAGGTCGTAACCAGCAGGTGTCTTCTATGATGGACCAGTTATCCTCAACGGTGAGCTCGTTCGCCTTAACGCACCAGTCACCTCGCACGGGATCGTCTTGCATCACTCTCTCCATAGTTTCAGTTATCATGCATCTTAGGGTAACGTCATGCACCTCATCATCTCATCCTGACGAAACAGAAGTTACGCTGCGCTTTATGGCTGCTGCCGCCACTCTGAGCCAACCGCATACGGGAAAATGGCCTACCAGTTTCCCACACATGGAGAAGGTACTCCGACGAGTGATCACTGGCGGGACTTCCGGGCCGTCACTACCTTGCCTCCAGCGAAGTTTTTCTCCATCACTACTAATGTGTAGTCCAAGTACATTCGCTCCATCCTGTAGCAGCTCTGGGGCCTTGCACACCAAGCCAAAGCACTCCAGATGTTCCTTAACCCTCGTTGAAGAGGCCACGTTTTCATTGTAGGATGACGTTGCCCTTCGAATTTCCTCATCCTGCAACATGACCACATTCATAATCGCTGACATGATTTTTGGAGCAACATTAAGATCAAATCCCAATTGAGTGAGGTAATATCTCTGTCCTTTTACCATGACAGTCTGAAAGGGCCAGAGTGATCGGTGGACTTGGAGGTAGGCCCTTCTTAAATCAAGGGTGGCCACATTGCTCCCTTGCTGTCGCCATTCCCGCAATTTCTGGGTACAGATGTCCGCGTTGGCCGTATATGCATCTACAAAGGTATTCAATTCCCTGTAGTCCATGACCGGTCTCACTTTCCCCTTATTCTCTTGCACTATTGCCCATACACAGCAAGGGCGCCGCCTTTCAATCGCAGTGGAAGAATCCGTTCAATCCTCGTGATCTCGCATAATTTGCAGACCAGTTCCACCTTTTCGATCCATTCAACTACAGACTGTCCACTCGTATCACCACTGAATTCGGAGATCAGTTTTATGTCGAACGGTCTTTCCGCCATCTTGCTGGAGTCAAAGTAAACGCCGAAATAGCTTGTGTTGGAATGTGTCACGAAAAAATAAATGATTTTGTCTCTTTCTCTCCTGTTGTCGTAGCGACGGACACAGTCTCCACTTCTGAGACTGAAAAACTACCCTCCTTCTCATTCCAGCCCTTTACATAGAGCTTGGTAACTCACCTATGCAAAACACCAACAAGCCAGCTACCAATCACAGTTCCCGCACCTGCCCACCTCCACTCGCTTTGGGAGTTTCAAGTTGACCGACCAACTCATTACAGTTGGATTTCCAGTGGTGGGTGGGGGGATGTGCAAAACTCATTATAATGGCATATTAGTTTGTGAACCAATATTGTTAACTACTGTGATACATTAAATGTTTTTTTTCCGTCTGTTCCATCTGTACTAAACTGATGAGACAATGAATTACTTAGCTGAAAGATTAAACTGATGTTTTTCCATACTGAACAATAAAAGCCAATAAATTTAAGTCACACAGTTTAGGATATTTAGCATTTCTTAGATCTTCTGTGCTAAGGAATTTTTTAAAATTTCCAGTTGCCAAAAATATATCTAAATCATTTTTTTTTAAAAATCAGTAAAATAGAAGTGACAAACACCTACAGAGTGCGATGGATAAATTGTCTAAATAACACAAAATTGAAAATAACACTGACATCTCATTTTAACAGATATTTACCAAAATTACACAAAAATACCTTGAAATACTAAAGAGTAAATTTGTTCAATAAAATCACCCTTGGCTTCAACCACGGCCTCCAGATGAATCCCTTCTGGATGGTCTTTTTGTTTAAGTTGGTGAATGCTACCATAATCCTTGCCTTCGGTACATCTTTGATGTTACAAGAAGTTTTGTTGGTCAAATGCAACAAATGCTCAAATGCACCCCACACATAATAATCAAGGGGGTTGCAGTCTAGGTGGTTAGGTGTAAGAGATGATGTCTCAGAAATTGTCTGACATCCATGATTGGGTTCTCCTGCTTGTGTGGCATAGTGCAGAGTTCTGTTGCCAGACATAGTCTTCCATCAGCCACCCTCTTGGCCCAGGGCAGCACTACCTCCTGTAGTTGAGTTTGAGGCTTTCACCAACAAATTTGAGAGCTATTTTCTTATCAGAATGATCAGAGTGAGTTTTGCAAGTTGCCGTACCTTCATAATCACCATTAGACTCGTTTAACTCTTTCTGAATCCTTTGCACTGTCCTCAGATTGATACCCAAACACTCTGAAATGTTCATATTGGAGCTTCAGGTGTGAATGCCAAGCAGTACAGCATGCTGTTTCCAAATCTCTGGCCAAGTAAATTGTGTCATGCTGTTCTTTTTCTTGAAGACAGTGCCCAACTGACCCTACTATACTGACTATAAAAAAAAAAAAACAAACAATATGGATGTGTGAAATTAAAAATATAAAATGCCGACAATTTACCCATCACACCCTGTATTTATTTTTTGAAAATATTTCTCATAGAAAAAAGCCATCTGTTTGCAGTTACTCTTGAGAATGGCCTGAAAAGCACAATTTCCATGTGCCAAGGAGATTACTTTTCTGAAGATGACTGGTTATATGACAGAGCGTTGGGATGAAATGATGTTTATTCTACAGTCATATGTAGAAAATAACTTTAAAAATTAATGTATATATTGTTATACACTGGTTTATTTGGTATTTAGTATCCTCATTTTGCTTGTTAATCACAACAATTTAACTGTTGTATACTTGAAGGGAATTAGTTTATTTTCAATGAAATATACATGTAAAATTTAATGAAAAGTGGCTGATTGATTTTGCTTTTAACATTCAAGCCATGAATAGACAGTCACCACCATTTTACGTAGTCATGACAACTAAAGATATATTGCTATAACACAGTTTATTATAAAAACATTAAAGAAAAACTGCAAAATGACTTCACAATGCCTTGCATTCAAAGTACATAGGAATTATTAGAAAGAAAAATTTGTTTATAGTGGAGTTGACTAATGTCAATTTGTTCAGGTGGACCTTATCCATCAGAATTGTATCTTCATATGATTCAATGAATATTTTATAACCTATTTTATTTACAAGGTAGAAAATGTGTCCAATTTAGTCTTTCTTATATATTTCCCTTGATGTTTTGGGGCTGCTTTCTTAGCCATGTGAAAGTTGTCTCTTTCATTTCATCATCATTGGAGAACTGATGTCCTCTGAGTGTCTTGTTTGTTGGCCTAAACAGATGAAAGTCTAAGGGTACTAGGTCAGAAAGACAAGGCTAGTGAGGTGAGGCACTGTGATTGCTTGTCTGGTTTTTAAGCTGCTATGTAGCCCTGCATTGTCATATTATCTTCAAATATGCACAGACCTTTTGAGTAGCCAAGAGATAGCACTAGACTGTGAATGACTCACTTGAAGGTTTTTAGAGTTATTCAATAGTGATTATTCTGTTAGCTATAATGAGATCATCAAGCTGTTTAGCTTTATGTTCATTTGCAGCAAGAGCTGGCCTGCCACTGGGGGGTGCTCTGACTTAGGTCAATTTCTCCTTTCTCTCTATGATTGCTATTAACTTGACTGACCCATTTCCTTATTCTAATTACAAGTGCAGTCTCTCCATAAATATTCACTAACTTCCTGTGAATGTTTGCAGCACTTTCTCTTTCCAGAAACGCAAGTTTTATAACCACTCTTTGCTTTCTACATGTGTCTATAATGACAACCATTTTAAAAGAAAATTATGGGTAGGAAAAGAGAAGGTAACTTCAGAAATTTTTCCTAGACATTTTATGGGTTGTAGCTAAAAAACTGTTTACCTTGTTTGGTAGGCACTAATTTTATCAATATTCAATATTGTGTTATTCACTGGTATTGCAATTTTATTTATTTTTTGGTATTGATGTCAGCTGATTTTGAAACTAAGTTTTCTTTTTTGTTTAAAAATTTATAGACAACCTTAGTAATTCTAAAACTTTTAAAATTAGAACAGGCATTATTTTTTTTACTAACTCTTGTATTTTCATTATGTTCATTATTATAGCAGAGTAACCAGAAGGGAATACCTTCTTAAATTAATTAATATTCAACAGTGGGCAATTGAAATTGGGGTCAAACCTTTGGAGCTTGTACTTCCTGTCAAGATCAATCCTTATTTGCTCAGTATTTTGAATAGCAAATAAGTTTAGGAATGGCAATTACTAAGAATTTTCTTTGACCCCCCCCCCCCCAACCACCTGCAATCCACTGTCAAGCATCAGAAATTTGTTGTTATAGTATAGAAAAATTTTTGAGAAAAACATGCATTATTCTGGAGGATAGAATTTGTCCAATAACCACAGACAATTATTTGGACAAAAGCAGCAGCATTTTCATAAAGGATAGCACATACCATGCAACAAAAAAGGTTAAAAAAAAATGCCAGATCCAAAATAGTATTAACTGTGGATGATGGTAATTTCTGTCATTGCCAACTCAGCTGCAAATTATTGACATTTCTACTCTAGTTTATGGATTAATTAATTTTCATGGCTAAATCAGCTTTCTAACATTATTTAATATGTCTGGACAATTTTGCAATATGAGAAAAATTATTTTCAGAAAATCTTTAGAATGTTTACTTTGTTTTAAATACAGCCTGCTTTGATAATTCACAAGAGAAGATAACAAATCTAATAAATTTGATGCTTGCAAAGGTAAAATTTTAAAATGTGCTCATAAGTTCACCAAATTTCCATAATAAAATATTTTTGATTATTGAATAAAGGCTTTTCTTTGAAAATAGAATATATATTTATTATTTTTGTCATGTGTAGACTTTGAAACTATATGAATGTTAAGTGTTTTGTTTTACTTTCCATTTATTTTAGCTTGATTCATCTGAACTAAAGACTCCTTTTATGAGAGAGAAAGAATGTCGACACAGTGCTTCAACTTTAGTGCGGCTGATCTTAGCTGTTCTGCAGTCATCTAAGTTGGCCCTGCCCCTTATCAGGTGGTACATCCTACAACTGCGTAAGATATACAAGAAAGTAATTGGAAAATTTGAAGTAAGTATAAAAGGTGGATTAGAAGAATTGTAATTAAGAATGTATCATAATGGTGGTCACAGCACCAAATGTGATATAAACGTGATTTTGTCGTCGCAGCATCCAGATGTATTATAATTGACTATTCCTGTCACTGTATGCAAATTTAACCAGTAATTACTATATCTGGTATCACAGTTCAGTGAAGGATGCATAAATTGGTTGTGACTATTTTTGTTATTTGTCTCCTTCATTGGTCTTGTCATTTAATGAGTGGAAGTTTTATGTTGTGTACCTGTTGGGATGAATTATGTAGCATGTCTTTTTATTCACTCCAACAGCTTGTGATTTTTTGTGGCCCAGGTGAAATCTCAATATTAGTGACTTTCTTAATTTGGGTGACCTTCCTGAAAGGACGAGAATTTCTAGCAGAAAGGACAAGTCTGTTGACAAGCTATCAACAATTTATTAATAATAAGAGAATATAAAGTTGCAACAATTGCAATTATGCAGTTTGACTTCAGTAAATTCTTTTCTTCTCTTGGGGCATTGAGAGATATCTAATAGTTAAAATGTGGGTGTATTGCCAACTTAGCTGCTGCTAGAATTTTTGACAGAAACAGATCCCAGTGTGGTCACTGGATCTGCCTAGTATGAACTGGCTAAAATAGTGTGTGTATATAAAAGTAATAGTCTGGAAGGGGAATTTGATTAATTATATATTTACACGCTAAAATCTTTTTAAAAGAAGCTGCTTAGTGTCTGTTGACATATTGCAGTCATTTGAATAATCCAGTATCATCTTATATTAATACCTGACTAAAACATTGTACAGTTGGCTTGAGATATTGGATACCCAACTGCCAGCCTTGGTTGAACTCATGATTTAGGAGTTGATAGGGTTGTCATAATGAATTTGTTTTTCACAGTATCTCTCAGGCAAGAGTAGTTACTTACCAATGCCCATCTCTTCAAATAACATGAAACTAGTAATACTGGATTACATGGTACCAATAACAGAGAAAGACTCCATAATCTGACTGCACTCTTCTCTTTGTGGTAAGATTTTTGTCCAGGCATCTTCTGATTGTACAGTGAAGAGAAAAATGAATTTTATGCCATTTTGTGAAAAGTGAACAGAAACATCTTCAGTGCAAATAATGAAAAAAAAAGAACTTGAAAGATTTTGTTTCCTGTGCTGATAACTTTTACAAAATCTTTCATCTTATAAAAAAGGCAGATGTCATTCACAGACAGACATTGAACTTCAAGCAAGAATACCATTTTGTTGTCTTTTATAAATTTGCTAGTCAGATATTAGTACAAAAGATTGGTAATTTTGTAATTACAAGGTCTTCGCAAAGTCCCTTGGAAAATATTTGATATTTCTTATTAATTTAATGTTTATCAAATTAATAATATAACTGATACAGATGTCTGTAATAAGAAATAATGATTTATACATAGTATTTATGTACATAATCTATTTCTCCAAATATTCAATAAATGGAACTCTATTTGGAGGGGCGGAAGCTTTTTTTTTTTTTAACTTGGTGTTCTTAATGTAAAACTTTCTGACTTCAAAAATCTCCTCTTTTGGACTAGATTATTCCATGCTTCATAGTCTGTTCTAAAAAAAGGTAAGATTTGAGATTGTGACTATTTAGGCCATTTTGCATGAAACAGCTGTTTTAAATAAATATTGGATGAACACCTAACACTGTAAAAACAGTTTCTATTAAGAATTCTAACTGCTAAACAAGTTAAAGTTTTTACAATAAAAATGAGTAATTACACTAAAATGTCATGACACAACAATTTAGAAAGCTCTGACTTCAACACTCCATCATGGAGTAATGGCTAACAAACTGCTCTTACAAGCTATTAAGAGTGAATTTGATTCTAACTGGATTCTTGTGCTGTGCTAAAACAGAGTTTGTTTTTCATTTATTTATTTATTTTTTTTTAAATAACCAATCAGTTGCTTCTGTAATTTTTCTTATCTCACAAGTGGCTGGCATTTCTTTGCTACAATTCATAATGCAATGATTTACTGTTTTTTAGATTACTGAACACTGATTAAATATGTCATTGCTTCTTCTTTGCTTCTCCTGTTAGAATCGCTTAAAATTTGAATGGTATTTTGACTATTTTTTCTCTAATTTGCCCTTATAGAATGATATAGATGGACCAGTGACACAACTGCCTGATTTTCTGGAGAATTTAGGTGAGATGAAGTTCAGTCTGAGTGGCCTTTCATCCACTTATGAAGAAGTGTCCACTGTGTTGGCATCATTTCGCAGTTTTTGTGCCTTACTTTGGTTTCTACATGTCCGTGATAATGTCTCAAGTTACAACAGACAACGAAGAGCCTATGTGGAAAATCATTCTATTGTAGGTATTTCTGACCTGATTCTTGTATGTAATAATGCATTTGTATGGGATTTTGTACTTATGCTTCTTTTTCATAGATGCCAAATTGTTTTGTTGCTTTTTAATTAATCAAGAAAGACTCTCAGCTGCACTTGAAGGAAAGTAATTTGTTTGCAATTTGAAATAAGAAGCTAAACTCTAGTCAAATTTACTAGCTTTGTGTTTTTTAAATTGAACGAAATTGGTCAAAAGTCAATCAGACAGTGTGTAATGTTTTATAAAACTAGTGAAAATCTGCAACTGTGCTTTTGTGTACATTTCCCAATATATTTAAATGTAAATTTCTCTTTCCAAGGATGTAGTTTTCAATTTTATTTTAAATATATGAAAAAAAGCTGTGAGTTTAAACTGATCCCATGAGGATACAAGTTAAACAATACACTTTGACATAATCAGTGACCAGCTAAAATGGATCAAAAGATAACTACGCTTAACCCTTTAAGGACAAGAGTGCCCAAATGTGCCATAAATTGCGCACACTTTCAGTTCAGGAAAACTTGAATGTTGCCCTTGCAATTAGATAATTGCGCACACTTTCAGTTCAGGAAAACTTGAATGTTGCCCTTGCAATTAGATAATTACACACTTTCAGTTCAGGAAAACTTGAATGTTGCCCTTGCAATTAGATAATTGCGCACACTTTCAGTTCAGGAAAACTTGAATGTTGCCCTTGCAATTAGATAATTGCGCACACTTTCAGTTCAGGAAAACTTGAATGTTGCCCTTGCAATTAGATGACACTGTATTTCAGTACACAGCATTGGCACTTGTCATACGATTACTTAGAGGCACTTGAAATTTAGAACTTTCTGAAAGTTTTAGATTTTCAAAACAATACCTCATAACCAGTAGTACCAAGGCTGGAATTGATCAGATCATCACCTGTGAAACATAAATATATATTAGACATGTGCAAATGTTTCCAGTGATTTTTATATATATATATATATATATATATATATATATATATATAAACCAGTGTTTTACTCTGTATTCATCTATTAGTTTTCAAAAGCAAAAGTATTAGGAAATGTAACCTAATAAATGTCATTATGATCTCTCTTCTTATATATATATATATATATATATATATATATATATATATAGTTTTAAGGTATGCTATATTTATCAGGAATAGAGCATATGTAAATATAAAAGTAGACATTGAAGTAAACACGCAGAAGCAACAGTCTGTTTCATACTAAATGCATGCGTTTAGCATGAAACAGACTGTTGCTTCTGTGTGTTTACTTCAATGTCCACTTTTAGGAAATCTTAGCCAACACGTTTTGTCCTCTGATTGACTTTATCAAAGCAACTGTAAGAATATTATTTTGAACATGCATTTATAAACAAAAGTTTTGTTGCAAAATAAAATCCATTCATTTGCCTTGATAAAGTCCATGAAAGGACGAAATGCGTCAGCTAAGTTTTCCTTTTTGTCTTTATTTAAATTTTGTCCTTTTACAGATATATTTTTAGTTATATCTGAAATTTTACATATATATATTTCCCACTTGTGCCAGAGAGTGGTGTTTACTCTGAAGCCAGAATCTGGAAACTAATTTTTCTATGCAGCCAGCTTCTTTCTAGGAAATGCAATTAGCATAATGGTTATTAGAGAAAAAAAATGGAGGCAAGTTCAAATTCCAATTGAAAGCTGTTTGCACAAATGCCCTCTTTTCCCTCTCACCAGCCATGGGCGACTTATAGAACAGACTGAGCCTTTTAGGTTTGATAAGTCAACAAGTCTAGAAGAAAGACAACTCTAAATTCAAAACCAGCTCCATCAGTCTGTCTTGTCCTAGACATATACTCATTGCAACTCTGATGCGCTCTAATGACCTGACAGTGAGTTATGGCATTGCATGAATGCAGATTCTCTTTTTGGAAGATTGGTATCCAGAGTTTATCTCATTTGAATTTTTATTCTGCTAAGCTACATCAATATATCAATTGCAGAATTCATTAGCCTTCATGACTGACAATAGATGTATCAGCTATTTGGCTGCCACTACTTAGGAAATTAAGGTTATTTTGTGGAGAGTGAATTACCAATGGACTCAATCAGACACTCTTTTTATTTTTGTTTAACACTAAGGTATATCATTGGTACAAAATGGGTCAGCATAGGAAAAAATGGTGTCATACCTTTTTCAAGTGATATATATATATATATATATATATAGCCTTAGGTAGAATTCAAATTGCTTGCTGAAGTGATAACCACTATTTTTCCATCCAACATTCTTCAATTATAGAACACTAGAAATTAAAAAAAAAAAAAAATTTGCCCAAACCTTTGATATTTATAAATATAACCAAATAGAATATTCATAACTTTTTTTTATTTAATCTTCAGAAAATTACCAAGAATCATGATGAGCACTGGTCTAACCTTTGCCATGAAAATCTCATCTGGGCTGTCCATTTCCTCCCTTTCAGCCATTTCTTGCATGAAGAAAAATGGCCATACAAAGTCCTGTTATCACTGTTGGCTGAAATCCCTGCCTCTGTTCATACAGCTCAAATCCTTGCTACCCACTGTTACAACACGGATGAGTTGGATCCAGAAGTACAAGAGACACTTGAAGTTCTGCTCAAACGTTGGCAAACTATTACAGTGTCAAGCACAGAAGATGGCATTGATTCTCTGCAGGAAAGTAGATTTTGGGAAGAAGACTACCCAAGGAGAAAGTCCTTGTCAGTTTATTTCCAGGAATATTGCTGCACAGTGAAGAATATTCTGAAACAAAAGAAAAAATGCTTTGGAAAGTACACAGAGTTTTTATTTGAATCAGAAAGTGAAGGTTTAATTATTGGCTCCTTTCCATTTGAGACAAGCAAATCCTATATTCAATTCTTGGATATGTTCTTTGATGTTTCTTTCTTGAAGCAAATTGAAGACGAAATGAAATCTGGTAGCAAACACAGTATCCCTTTGATCAAAACATTTGCAAAGAAGATTGAAAAACTTCAGATGGAATCCATGCCATTTCGAACAATGACTGGCAGGCATCCTCAACAAAACTTACTGATTCTCTCCAGTCCATGTAAAAATGCAACTAGTCAAAGAAACCAGAATATCAATTCCCCAAGTTTTCATTTGAGATCTAAATCAGTGGATCAAGCTATGCCCGTAAGATCCAAAGGTCTTTTCAGAAGTAGCCAATCTGTTGATTCTCCTTGTACCAACCAAGGGCATTCTTTAACTCCCTTGAGCGCACGAGAAAAAAGACAAATCTGGAGTGCGTCCAAGACAAAACCAATGGAAGCGCCTTCACCAAGCACTCAAGCCAGGTCTTCAGAAAGCCTGTCTGAGAAAAATGAGCGGACCTTGTGGTCATTTAATGGTCAGTTTGGTCCTCGGTATTTTCCACTAAACCAGCTAGTGGATTGGATGATCCTCTGGGCTCGTAAGAGTGAAGTGCTTTTTTCTCAGCTCGATAAGAACAATAACAGAGAAATTAAATCTGCAATTCGCATTGAGATTCAGCCGCAACTTTTAGTCCTTGCTCTTTGGTTAATTCAAGAAAAGTATCACCCGCCTATGTTAGCCAATTCTCAAGTGATGTCTGTGACATTCTCACCACGCCTTACTGAAGTCTTTACAGAGAAGAAAATGTATAAAAGCAGAATTGTTCCCAAAATGAGAAGTACCAAAATGCAATCTAAGTGCTCTGAAGAGAAGGAATCCTCTGACACAATTATACCTGGTTTTGATAAGAATAAATTTAAAAAATGGTTGAGGAATCGGTTAATACATGAACCCCAAGAAGTTGAAAATGATATTGATCAAGTCTCTTTTCGTTCGCCTTCAACCAAATCTCAGACTCAGTTGCAGAAAAGTTTGATTAAAAATGTTAAAAAGCAGAAGAAAACAGCTTGGGATTCTCTATCTTCCCATGATGAAGATCAAATGAAACAGGCTTATGAACAAATCTTACAGACGTGAGTAGATACTGTTGTAAATTTGATTTTTTCCTTGATTCAATAAGGCTATCAAGTTTTCTCTGGCTGTTAGTAAATGGTTGCATAATTCCAACTAATCTAACCTTATAGTCTTATTCGTTATTTTCCCTAAATGCATGGCATTGCTATCTTTGATGCTTTCTTTACTTACATTAGTAGTATTTGTAATACTATCTTGAGTTTTATTATCTTCATTGATTTGACTATTGTTTACTGGGTATGTTTAGGAAAAGCAATAGCAATTTATTGTCCACTTACTCATTAACTTTTTATTTTAATAAAGGAATTGAATTAAATTTCTTATGGCAGAAATAGGGTTTTTATTTGAGCTGTTATGATTGGTATTTCTCTCTGGCAGATGTAGTCTCATCAAGAGAAGATAACTCTACAATATGTATAGTGATACTGCCTTTCATACAGTACCTCATTTACTTATCATTACACTTCCCTGAATCTAAGAGGTTTTATACCTGTAGTTGATCTTTGACTTCTATGAACGACTCTGGGCAACATAATCTGTCTCTCAGAGTAAGTCTCTTTAATTCTTTTTATGGGATATCTAGATCTTAACTGATCCTCATTTGAATCATCATGATATCTCCGGTCACTCTCATCCCCAGATTGTTTATCACTAGTCCTTCTCTTCACTTTCATATCTCTGGTGGTCTTCCTGATCACTCTTAATACTGGATTCATTCATCCTTTCTTGTGTCGTCTGTTCTTCTGCTTCCCCTTCCGCCTCCTTTTCCCTAACTTCATGCTCTCTTGTAGTTCTAAATTGGTCTTTGTGAGCCAGTATGCCCTGTCTCTTCTTTGTTAAGAAGCTGTTTTAAATCCCTTTTGCACCACAAAATTCGCCTTTTCAGGACTTGAATCCTTGTCCTTTCTGTACCAGACACTTTCATTGCAAATGACATGATAATTGGTGCTCTTATTTGTCTTCCCATCAATGCGGATGTGCATTGTCTTCTGCCTGCATGCAGAATTGCTCTATAACTTAAGAGTAGTCTGGGTAAATAACTCCCTATATCACAATCCACTGGAAAGAATGCTTTTAATCCCATTTTTACTGTTTGAACCATTCTCTCTGCAATTCAATTTGACTGTGGGTGGTAAGGTGGTGTTTTGTATAGAATGCAGCCAATATGTTTTAACCATGCACATAAACTTTCTTCACAAAACTAAGGTGCATTGTTGGAAATCAAGGTTTTGGGAACTCCATTTCTCAAAAAAAATATCCTCAATACCCACTTCACAGTAGTGGCTTTTCTATCCATGACTTTAATTTTAGTTTACCTGAATTTCTTTATTTCTGTACACTTTGGGCATCTTGTAACATACTCTTCCATATATCTCAAATAGCCTGGCCACCATGCTTGCAACTTTACCCACATTTGCATGTATATCATTGTGCACGGCTTTAATTACTTCTTTTCTCAGAGACTGTGGAAGTACTATGATATCTCCAATATATATAATTCCTTTTTCTATTTGTTAATTTGTGTCTTGATTCTTTATACAGCCACTCAGCTACAGAGCAATTACTCCATGTATTTCTCTTTATTCTATCCATAATTCTATTCAGCACTGGATTCTATCCTCACAATTTTTACTTGCTTCAACATTCTTACTCTCAAAATTTAACCAAGATAATGCCTCCACATGCGGAATAGTATTTTCTTTAATATATACAATGCCAAAGTTGAATGCCATAAGCTTAATCGCTCATCTTAATATCCTGGCAAATGTGACCTTTGGCAACTCTCTTATGAGGTTGAATATGAATTCCAAAGGCTTATGATCAGATTTTAATAAAAAATTTCCTTCCCAGCAAAAAATGCCTAGCTCTTTCTGTGCTCCACACAATCGCCAATACCTCCTTCTCAATATTTGAATAATTTGTCTCTGCCGATGTTAGTTTTCTGGATAAGTACATTATAGGGTGAATTTTTGAACAGACTACATTAACTTAGGTAACTCCACGAAATCGCTAAAAAATAGAGCATAGTCTGTGGAAAAAGATGCCAAACTTTATGAAAACAAAATTTTATCGTCTAAATGTTTATGTTTTTATGAAGAGGAAAGACCAAAGTTTTTTTTAATTATTTTTTAAAATTTTTCCTTCTTTTTAGAACATTCTAAATTTTGATTAAAAAAAACCTTGTTTCTCTTTGTTGCAACATGGGGTAGTAAATAGCATAGATAATTTTTAGCGCATTTTTTTTGTATTACACACATTAATTTGGAAAATCTTGCAAAAATAAAAATAATTTTCAGATGTTAATGAAATTTTCAGAAACTATTCACAGATGATCAAAATTATTATAAATATGTTTTTTTTTTTTTTTATCAAAGTCATGGCAGAAATATTTTTTTATATTTATTAACACCCCCATAACTAATTTTATGAAAAACTCTAGAAATTTGAGTGCATCAACCTTAGTGATTACAATAGTTAAAAGCACAAGGCTTTGACGAATGCAAATTATGTTTTTTTTTTTTTTTTTTTTAATTGGATCCCACGTACCTGAAAATCAGCTCTGAATTGTAACATACAAAACTCAATAAAACAAATATATTATTTAATTTCAAATGCTTTTATTTGTTTTGAGTTGTTTTTATGAATATGGACAATATTTTCTGAAAGCAAAAACTTTTTTCAATGAAAATTGAATTTTTAATACAATTATTTGTTATTTCTTTAATTATAATAGATTTTTACATTAAGTTTTTAAAAATATTATAACATTAGTTAAAAGCAACGTCAACCTTTCAAAGTGTCCGTATGAGATTGTCATTGTCTAGCGCTTTGAAAATTGTATCATTTGGACCAATCAGAAGATCTGAAGTAATTAAGAAATGTAATTTTTGTGTTTATAATCGGCAGTAATTATAAAGTTTGGAAGACCAACCAGAATACAATTTAGTTGCATTATTTGAGTTCAGCATTGTTTTCCGCTCTTAAGCCCTTTACTTTTGCGAAACACGTATGGAGAAGTTAATTTGAGTTTTCAATTTCAACTGAGAAGGGTACCTATAAGAATCGGTATCATTTTATGAAATTTAACTACTGCTAAACTTTAATTTATATGATCTTATTTTTAATTAATCTCAGTTATGACATTTTTCCATAATGAAATATCAAAATTAATAATAAAATGAATGGAAATACAAATAACACAGTAAAATGTAATAAATGTACATAAAATTATAGTATTTTATGTACACTTCTGATGAAATTTCATAAGAAAGGTACCTATAAATTAATTAGATACCTTTTTCTTAGGAAATTTAATCTCACTCTTAACAGTCTTATTTTTTAATTTCTTTATATTTTCCATAAAGCATCGTAAACGTAAAGATGAAAGCTAAGTACAAAAAAAAAATAAAAAATTTGAGCGCTGAAAGTTTTCCTTAAAAGTAACGAGGTAAATAATTTGTTCACTTAAATCTAAATAATTTCACTTCCTTCTATCCGTAGAAAGAATTATCCTCCCGTAAGTTATCTAAATGTCATGAATCTGTCTTTTGTCACCTGTCAAATGACGCGAAAGGTTATGACCGGCTTTGTTTTATTTTCAAATTACATTTCTTCCGCGCAGAAGCTAAGTTAAGCTTCATTCAAAATATTTTGAATAAACATTATAATTTCTGATTCTATTAAAATAAGTTTTGAAAAAATGATAATTGATTTTTAAAAGAATATCAAAGTCAGATTTTCATCTTTTTTATAAAATGGAAAAAAATGATTGAAAATGATGGATTATCTGTCCATTTTTTTGACAAAGAAAAACAATATTTTTAACGAAAATTTCAGGTGTGCTAGGAAGGATTAAAAAATGTAAAAAAATACCCCCAAAATACTTTGATCTTTCCTCTTTAATAATAATATGAACATTAGACGATAAAATTTTGTTTTCGTCAAGTTCGGCGTCTTTTTCATCATGCTATGCTCTTTTGTTTACATTTTGTGGAGGTACCTACATTAACTAGTCTGGGGCAATGCTGCTGCTGTTTTTGTGATATATTGTGAACAAGACTGACACCTACTAACTTACCAACTGGTTGTTGTTAAGTCAATCACAAAATCAAAGAATTGAAAAAGGATTATCTGTAACCTTTAACAAATAAACTGTCATGTTATTGTTTCTGTCCTAACAGACAATTCCTTCTTTACTTCTAACTCATCCACTTCACTCTGGAGACTGCTTCAACCATCCTGATAAAACTTTCTCAAACTAAAAACTTAAATGCAATGTGAGTGAGGAATACTGATTAGCAGAATGAAATACCTGGGCACTAACCCCAAGATAAGAATAATTATATTTGTAAAACAGATAATTTGTGAGTGATTTTGTTAATATTTTGATGTTTGTAGCATCAGAAATAAGTGGACTTCTCTGACTGCATCCATTCCTTTTTGATTCTGTTCATGTTATAATTTGTATAATTATTGAAATTATTAAAAAATGGACATGGAATGTAGATCATTAAGTGACATGGGTCACTTAATGACCTACATATTCTAGCTTTTCTTATTAACTTCCATTTGGAAGTTAATAAGAAAAGCTAGAATATGTAGGTCATTAAATGACCCATGTCCTTTGTGCATACAGGAGAAACTATATATTACTAAGTTTATAAAAAATAAAAATTTACTGAATCAGAGAAATGAAATAGCTATTTTATGCTGTCATTGTCAAAAATTTTCCTTAAATAATATTTAAAAATAAAAATAAATTTAAAAAGTGCAACCAGGTAATATACATATTTATATTTAACATGAAAAAATAATTTTATATACTGTAAGTAATTCTATTACATTTACTTGTTTTTTCTTTTTAAAAAAAAAAGAAAAAAGTAGTCTATTAAAATAACAGTGAAAATATTTTAAAGTTGTATTTAAAATTGTAGTTAAAACGAATTCTCACCTAAACATCTTTTAAAATTGTAGTTAAATAAAATGTATTCTAACCTAAATACCTCTCAAAAAGTACTACCGGCACTTAAATGAATACAATAAAACACCTACTGAAAAATGAAATTATGATGAAAAGCTAGAAGATATAGGCCATTGAATGACCCATGTCCTTTGTACATACATGTGAAACTATATATTACTAAGTTTATAAAAAAAAAAATAAATAAAGTTTACTAAATCAGAGAAATGAATTAGCTATTTTTGCCGTGAGGGTCATAAATTTTACTTAAATAATATTTAAATATAAAATTTTAAAAATCGTAATATACATACTTATACTTGATATGGAAAAATAATTTTACTTACTGTAAGTAATTCTAATACACTTACTTCTTTTAAAAAGAAATATAGTCTATTAAAATTAACAGTGAAAATATTTTAAAGTTGTATTGAAAATTGTAGTTAAAACGAATTCTAACCTAAACTTCTTTTAAAATTGTAATTAAATAAAACATATTCTAACCTAAAGACCTCCCTCTTAGTACTACAAGCACTTAAAAGAATCCAATAAAACACCGACAGTAAAATGAAATTAATATGAAATGCTAGAAGATCTAAGCTTTTGAATGACCCATGTCCTTTGTACTTACATGAGAAACAATATATTACTAGGTTTATATAAAAAATAAAAATTTACTAAATCAGTGAAATTAATTAGCTATTTTTGCCGTCATTGTCATAAATTTTACTTAAATAATATTTAAATATAATTATAAAAAAAAAAAATTGTTACCTAATAGGCTAATAATATACTTATACTTGATGTGAAAATAATTCTACATACTGTAAGGGATTCTAATACATTTAATTGTTCTTAAAAGAAATATAATATATTAAAAATTAAAAGTGAAAATACTTTTCAAATCGTAGTTAAATAAAACGTATTCTAACCTAAACACCCCCCCCCAAATCTTTAAATATACAAATAGAAAAAAATGCTGTAAGAATTTTTGCCGTTAACAATAAAATTTAAAAAAAATCCAGACGACATGCATTTAACGGATGTCAGATTTCATTGAAAAATACATCTCTACCCCCTACCAAAACGTAACTAATAACTGATACATCACAATACAGACATAATGAACACGCAGGCACCCCTTGTCTGGTTGAAGTGAATTTATCTGTAACCTTGGAAACGTGAATTATGATTTTTGCTGTGTCTTTAAAACACAGTAATTTTAAAAGTTACTCCAAAATTTGCTTGAGGATGAAATGGAACTAATGTCTTTAATTTAATTACAAAATTAAAATCGGAGCTTTCAGCTTCCATTTTTGAAATATGGTTAGAACTGTGTAGTAAAAAAAAAAACATATTTTAAATCAATTAATTTATAGTATTAATGCTCTGTAAATTTACATTGAGCACTATTTTATAAAAATAAAAATATCTATAAGAACACCAGATTATATATCTTACTGTTCTTTCTTTTTATATATATATATATATATATATATATATATTTTATTTTATTTTATTTTTTTTTTTTTTTTTTAAGTAAATCCTACCCATGATATCACATGCTACATAAATAGTTAACATTTTAACACTTTCTGTAACATAAATTGTTTTCAAAACAAGTTTTCATGAATATGGAGTTTTTATAAACAGTTTCCCCTTTGTTTTTTGTTTTTTTTTATCTATTTTTAGTCTTTTGATTTTCATTCAAGTGTTAAAATCATCAATAATAGAAAATTACTCAATAACAAGATTCAACTTCTCATCTGGAATTCTTATTATTATCATTGTTACTGGAGTAGTAGTACCCATAAAAAATAAAGAGATTATTTAGTTTTGAATTGATGTTTGTAGAAAATGCGTGTTTATAGGTTTGTATTGAAATGAGGGTGTGATTGAGAACTTTTGAAGAAATTGAATTCAGAAGGATTGAATTCCAACACATGGAAATATTTTTTATGTATTTTTATATAATGAATAAAGTGTTTCACAAAACAGAGCAAATATATTTGTGTGTATGCAGCCAAAAAGGAAAAAAAAACATAGGGTTATCAGCAGTGTGTGAGACAGTAGGTATGTAAACCACATGGCTGAATGACTGAGTCTCCCCAGTAGGGGAGGAGTATTGTGTTGGTGCTACTACATTTGGAACAAAGGAAGATGGTCTTATTGTCCTGTCCTTTTTATTGTTCTGAAATAGTGCTACCTAGCAGGTGTCATGGCAGACAGCATTGGCATAATCACTACACACTTCTGTCCCAGATCAGAGTGTAGTATTTCTGCACTCTGTGAAGTCTTACACACACACACACACAATATATATAATTATATATATATATATATATATATATATATATATATATATATATATATTACATTTTATGTAGGATTATTATTATTACTATATTATTATTATTACATATTTCAATATAATTAAGTGCAGATATAGACTCAGTATATGTATCTACCACTGAAGAAATAAATCCTTCATTAATTTTTATTTTGACTACAATATTCATGTTTGTTGGTTAGGGTTTGTATATTTTGTCTGGTGTGCTCCCTAGTCTTTCTCAATTATATCCTACCATTCATGGAATTTTCAACAGGATCTTTTCTGTTAGATTAGGATGGAGAGGGCATGATATTCATAATCCCTTATTCTATCTCCTCTCTGGAACTCACCACCCCCTCTGAGTCATTCATTGGATTTTAGTTCATCATTTACATGAAAAAAAAATTCACCATACTTTCCTCTCCAACCTCTTTTTCAAAATCTTTATTTGATAATTTTTTATGCCATTTCATTTATTACTTTTTAAAGTTCTTTCCAATCAACACTGAGTCCAGCATGAAATAAAAGGAAGACACGCATAACAATATGCTCGACCACTTCTCTATTTTGAATTTAATGCAGACAAAATATTAGATAATTGTTCTGTTTAGCTATTTAAAACTAGTGTTGATTTCTAGCCACTGAAAATCCTTTTTCTTTATTTGCCATAAGGCATATACTGAGTACCAAAATCTAAACAAATTTTGGGTAATAATTTAGGTAAATCATTAAATTCCACTTTGAAGATCTAATGTTACACTTGTGCCTTTCATTCATTCCTTATTCTGTGAATAACTTTCAACACCTTGCACTTAAGTCAACACTCAAGAGTCGGTTATTATGAATCTTTTTCTGAGGGAAGCCAAAATGTACCTTTCCTAAAAGTAGAGCCGTAAGTTAATATTTTGTCCAAGATCATATATAAATATTAAATTAAAAAATTTTGAATTAATATTTTTTACTATATTCTCACATTAAAATTACATTGGAATTTTTAGCTTCGGCTTATATTCTATACGTACTTTTAGCATTTGCTGTGTTAGTCATCTCTTGTGTATCTATGTATATACACAGTGCTTAGTGGAAAGTGCTCAATATCAGTGATAGTGGTGGAAGATCCAGACCAATGGGAGTGTATGTGCACATCTACATGTGTGCATGAGAATGTGTAAGTTTATCTTACGGTGCAGATGGCTGATCTGAAAAGCTGCAAGACCATCCACATCCATTCCTTAAATATATAAATGCTACAGTCTCAACACCAAAATAGAATTACAATTGTGTATATATGTACGCTTAAACACATTGATGTATATCTGTGCCTAACCTTGAATTGTTTATATGGGTGTGTTTGTGTGAACTAAAATGTGTAAACTGGTATGTGTGTGTCTGTGTGTGAGAGAGTGTCATCCCAAACAAACACAGAAGAAAATTCCCCCTCTCATCACCAAACATAATCAAGCACAAATGTCATAAATAGATCCATTTTAAAAAAATAAACCAGTTTGTCTGATGATCGCAAAAGCATAAAACCCAGTGTCACAAATGAATATCCAAACAATATATATATATATATATATATAGGATTGTATCAAACCAAAAAATTGTTCAGGAGCAGGGTATTTCTGGAAGATAACATATTTAAAACAAGCAGTTTTTATAATTATAGTACACAATATCAAGCAATAGACCATTAATATTAATAAATAAAATTAAATATTAACTTGTATCTACTCTGAGTTTTATGGAATTACATCGACATTTTTAGATCTTATTGTAAAATGTTACAATCCAGTCTCCTGAAGAGTGGTTGTAATCCCATGAAACTTGGAGTAAAGACAAGGTAGATGAACATCTGATTATATTTATATTTACTCATTACATTAAATTAATTAAGTTTTAACATATTTAATACATGAGGTTACTTAAACAATTACTATTATGTATTAAATAAAGTATTTAAGTGAAAAAAAAAATTCTTCCCAACTTTCTGAAATTTGATATCTTTAATGATTAACATTTCATTTTTAACTAGCATTGATGAAATCAATTCTACAACTGATGATTTGGATGCAACAAATTTACCTGAGCTGGAAATCTCGGATCGGTAAGAACCTTTGTTTCTATCTTTTAGTGTTTGGTCTGTGGATATAATAATTTCTAGCCCCACTGTGATATTTTGTCCAGTCTGCAGATCATATGTTATTCTGAAATAATCATTTTTATATTATTTTTCCATTAATATTATACTTAAAAATTTTAAAAGAATCTCTTTTGTTTGTTGCACTTCATGTTGTCTTTGCCTTCAATTCTCCAGTCCCCAACATTAAATCATAGACTGCCTCAACGATAGACAATTTTCTTTTTTACTTGCTTTATTTTATGAGGGACAGTAGTTGTAGCATCAGTTCTAAGGGGAAGTGAAATGGAGGAGATGATCGAAAGGTTGCATGTCAACTGGTTGGCCAAAATCTCATTGCTACATTCTAGGTTGCCTCACTAAAGAATCTGGGTGTGGCAAGGTATTGTATCCTTTCTAATTCTTGCAGCCATCCTCATGCCTTTGCACCTTTTTGCTCTTATCACAAAACTTAAACAAAAGCAATCCATCACTGTCAGAATTCCATGCCTATGGGGTTCTTCTGACCAGTAATTTGCCATTCTGTGCCAACCTATACATTCTGTAATAGATTTCAGTACCATCAATGTTATACCATACCTATGGATGATAATGGGTATGTCCCAATTCCTATAAATACAGTAGTATATATTGTATTTTGTCTTCCACTTGGGATTCACTTGCGATTCACTTTTGGCAGTTGATTACTTACTACATGCCACAGGCAAATTTTGTGTGTTGTTCCTGTTATAAATATTATCATTCCATTCCAAATCTTCATTTTGGTTATTCTTATTCAGTAACCTTTTCCTAGGTTGCAACATTTTAGCGACAAGGATTTGGCTCAAATCAAGTAAATGTCACTAATATGACATTTTAGTGTCAAGATTTGTCACGAACTCCAGGAAATATTCACCAGCACAACAATTGGTGAACAAAAGATATTGGCAAAATCTCATGTTAACAATTCACCAAGGCTTCATTAGTGAAAAAAAATATTTTTTCTAACAACTACATGGATTTGTACCAAGTTGTGTGAAATACAACAGTCAACAAAACACAGGATTTTATTCCAAGAAAAACTTAACGAAAAACTTACAAAATTCATGTCAAGAGTGTTTCTCGCTGTAAAAGTGTTACGTAAGAATACTTAAAATGTTTTGACAAACAGTTGTGTAAAAAAAAAAAAAAAAAAAACTTTTGTGAAAAGTATTTCAAATAAAATTCAAAATGGAGGACTTTAAAACAATACTACTAAAAATAGTCAAACAGCAAAAACTGTACAAACAAAAACTTGAAAAACTTGTTGAAATGTTGTTAGAACAACAGAAAATGTTCACAAGTAATAAGAATGGATATTCAGAAGACGCTATCGTAAATGCGATTGCTGAATTTTACTATATGCCAGAAGAGGAGGTAACTTTTTTGTTGTATTTTCTTAGATACAAAGACCTGTGCAAACTGGTTCGATTATAAATGTTCATCAAAATGCCAAAGATATTGAAATAAGTGGCATGTCGCATATTAGAAAAGTGTCAGAAACATAAAGTGAAGAAGGAAAAAACATCACTCTTAACCCCCGTTACGTATGTGGAGAATTACATTGGTATTGTTCTTACAAAAAGAATGTTTTTGGTGCGCAAAAAAAAAGGCCTTAAAATATCCACCATAAGACAAAATTTAAAAAACAAGTGAAGAATTACATTAAAATTACTAATGTGGATAAATCTGCTGGTCACAATATAAGAAAGTTTGTGCAGGTAAAATTCCTGAACAAAAATGTCAAATTACAATTGGATAGTGGATCTGATTTAAGTTAATAAATGTTTATACATGGAGAAAATTGGGTAAACCAACGTTAATGGTTATCAAAAAATCGCTCATATTACAGGACAGAAAATAAAATTTGAAGGGAAATTTATGACAAATTTAATGTTAAACGATAAAACCTTGAAGTTAAGATTTTTTGTCATGCAAAATACGAATAACCTTTTTGGAACAGACTGGATGGAGCGGTTTAATTTATGGAACAGTCTGATCAATTCGTTTTGTCAAAAAGTAAAAGGCTTTACCAACAAAGCAGAACATTTAAAAGAACAATTAAAAACTAAATTCCCAGCCATATTTTCTGGTGGATTAGGCATGTGCAAGAAAATGAAAGCTGAATTTGAGCTAAAAGAAAATGTACAACTGATTTTCAAAAAGAAAAGAATGTATCCGTTGCATTGTTAAAACAAATTGATGACGAGCTTGAAAGATTTGAAAAAATGGGAGTTTTATCGAAGGTGGAATATAGCAATTGGGCTTCACCAACTGTATATATAAAGAAAAAGTTTTGAGATACGTGTCTGTGCAGATTTTTCCACAGGCTTAAATGATGCCCTCAAAAGTTATCATTACCCACTTCTGGGGATGGGAGAGGTTTTTGTGCAACTTGGTGGGGGTCAGATATTTTCCAAAATCAACCTAAGTGATGTTTATCTTCAGATTCAAGTGGACGACGAATGTTCAAGATTATTGACCATAAATACGCATCGAGGGGTGTATAAATTTAATCGTTTGTCTTTTGGCATAAAATTTGCTCCAGCTGTTTTTCAGCAAGTAATGGATACAATGCTGAGTGAACCTTTCGGAGACATGGTCATTGCTTCTCTACAATTGGAAATAAAGATGAAAAATGTACTATGCAATACTGTGCAGGAACTACCTGTGATGTTGGAAGATATAAAAAGTAAAGCATTGGATGATGACAATTTTATTATTGAAATGAAGAAAAGCTTAAAGACTCCTGTCTTTGAGTTTTCAGCAGAATCCATGGTATATTCAGTGTGTGAAGACGTTCTCATGTACAGCAAAAGAGTAGTGGTACCTTTGGCACTACAAAAGAGAATCCTGAGAGAATTCCACACAGGACACCCTGGTATATCCAGAATGAAAAGCTTAATGAGAAGTTACGTATACTGGCGTAGCATGGATAGACACATTGAATGTTTGGTAAAGTCACGCAAAGGCTGTGCTCTGGCAGCTAAAGCACCACAATTAAGTTCAACTCATGGCCAGAAACTGACCACCCATGGTCACATATGCACATTGACTTTGTTGGTCCACTTAATGGGTCATATTATTTGATCGTTGTAGACAGTTTTTCCACATGGCCAGAGATATTGAGATATAAGAAACCAACCATGCAAGTAGTAATTCAGTTTCTACACAAATCTTTTTTAGGTTTTGGAACATCAGATTCTATTATTTCCTTGAATTCTTTTGATATAAATTGTGGTAGAGCACATAACAATTGCCCCTTACCACCTTAGAAGTAATGGTCAGGCAGAGTGTTTTGTGGATACCTTCAAAAGGGCTCTAAAAAAAGCCAACAGTGGATCCACAGATGCAACATTACAGCAATTTTTACAGGTGTATAGGCTTACACCAAATAGAAATGTGTCTTCGGCCATGAAATTATGTTTGCATGGAAAATAAGATCAGTTTTTGACAAGTTGATACCCAATAAGAAAAAACGTGATCATGCGGTACAAAAACTGGAAAGAAATTTTACAAAATTGGTCAAAAGGCTTTTTACCAGATGTATCAGACAAATAAAACATACTGGGAAGTTGGAACTATCGTCTGAAGAATCGGCAGGATGGTGTATCTAGTCAAAGGACCGGAAATGGTACACAAAAAGCACTAATAATCAAATGAAAAGCAGGTATTCAATTGAAGATAACAATACTCCAGATGAAGTTGAACCTATGGAGATTCTTTTTGCTACATTTGATGTCCCCATCCCTCAGAAGGCTCCTGAGATAGAAGTCCAAAAAAGATGTAGTAAGAGAAAAAGTAAATTCAAAATGCTAGCACGTGTTACACCATACCTAAGGACAATAATGGGTATGTCTCAATTCCTATAAATACCGTGGTATATACTGTATGATGTCTTCCACTTGGGATTCACCTTGATTCACTTCTAGCAGGTGATTGCTTACTTCAAGCCACGGACAAATCTTGTGCGTTGTTCTTGTTATAAATATTATCGTTCCATTTCAAGCCTTCATTTTGGTTATTTTTATTCAGGAAACCTTTCCTAGATTGCACCAATGAAAGACTGCCCATCAATTAAATGATTGACCAGTGGTCCAATAGCATACTGAAAGATAAATATAAAGAGGGGGGAAAAAAAATTAATGGACTTTTACAAATGCCACTCAGATATAGATCTACTTTGACAAGTTCAGTATTTGTCACATTTGTGTGAAAAGATATTTTCAAAGATGAAACATTCTAAATCTATAGACAGTTCAAATTCTGTCTGAAGCTGTTATGCTAACTTTGCACTAATGATCTTGCGAAAGATCTAAATCCATCTATTCAAAAGCACCACCCCCACTGGTATAGGTTAAATAGCAAGGCAGACTGGACTCTTTAGATTTGATAGGGCAGCTGGTCTAGGAAAATGACAACCCTGAATTTAGAATTCATGATAATGTTATAGGCAAGCACAGCAAAGTAAGTCCCATTACTCCCCATCTGTGATAGCCTTTGATGAGTCCTACTGTGGACTGAGAACATGGATAATAATAAATGAAATATATACTAATATTCTTTGATTCCTAGAACTGTTAATATTTCAACATTTATAATTGATACAAACCTTGGTATGGATTAATGGCTAGTGATCTTTTCTAGTGGTGAATTTTAATTGTCAGTCGATGCCCATGACCTTGTGTCAGACTAAGAAAAGTAACTACTGATACGGACAGTACTTAGAATATTTACCTACTCTTTCAAAGCTCAAATTGTAGTCTTTATTCTCACTGCATTGAAAAAAAAGTAAAGATAGAGTGATTTATTCCTGTTATCACTACTACCCAGGTATGGCAGCACTATTTAATGTAATATTATGCAATATTTTATTACTGTCTATTTTGCATTTATTTTTAATTGCAGACCTCAAACAGAAATTAGTAGCCAGTTGTTAACTACTGGCAATAGTATTACTCTGTCTCACCTGATAGACACGGCCACATTTACTAATAGTGTCTTGTCAGAGAGCAGACAGTCTGCTGGATCAGAAACAGTGGATGTTTCATTCAAGAGTCAAGCAGTATCTCACGGTATGCAGATGAAACAAAAAAAGAGGCAAACTCGTTCAGTGAGATCAGATACTATGTCCACAAACAAGGAGACAGGAGAATCCATTGTTCAGGTTAACTATCAAGAAGGGAATATACAACGGATTCTGCAGCATGAAATTCAAAAGTTGATAACCGTGAGTTTTTTTTTATTTTTGATAATATTTACCCTATTTTCTATTTTTTTAATTGGAAACTTACCAAGAATAGATGAAATCTATTTTGTTTTCTTTTAGTCTGCAAATTACTATAAATATGACCAATGTCATTTCCTTTATGAAATTGATTTTTCTCTGCATTATATATCAAATCTGTGAAGGCAAGGTTTTAATTTGTCCAAAAACAATTTTACATAGGCTCGCAAATTCCTTTCTTCCTTCTTTTCAACTCAATTTCAGTGAAGGCATGGTTTTTATTGCTCCAAAGAAAGTTTCATATAGGCTCACAAATTCCTTTCTTCCTTCTTTTCAACTCAATTTCAGTGAAGGCATGGTTTTTATTGCTCCAAAGAAAGTTTCATATAGGCTCACAAATTCCTTTCTTCCTTCTTTTCAACTCAATTTCAGTGAAGGCATGGTTTTTATTGCTCCAAAGAAAGTTTCATATAGGCTCACAAATTCTTTTCCTTCTTCCTCAGTTCTCTGAATTTCAAGGAAGTGGGTGAAGGGACTTATTATTTCATAATCACTACATTCATTAAGCAGATCAACTCATCATTAGGACTAAGAAGTCTTTATACTGGCATTAGAATTAAAAATTTTAATTGATGAACCATTTCTGAAGGCAAAACTAACATTCTCACATTATACAAAAAGTGTTCAACAGACAAAGTTTAAAAGTGACTCAAAGAATGTAGATAATATTTGATTGAAAAACAACAATAATGTTTATGTTGTTAATATTTTTGTTTTTATTTACTTCAGAAAATAGTTTTTAGTTTATTAATCAATTATTGTTTATTTACAAGATTTTATTTTTGTTTGTACAAGATTATTTACAAGGTTGGTTGTTTTCTTTTTTTTTACTTATACAATTTCAACAAATTTATTTTTTTTTAATATATTTTTTATTTCAATGTAAAAAAAACTATAAAGTTTCTGCAAACAAAGCACAAAGAAAAATAATGTAAACAGAATTTTATAACTGTGTCCATAAAGTTATCCGAGATGAAAAAACTGTTAAAATTTAATGTTATTTATAGATAAATTAATGAAACTCAAGAGTAAGTAATCTTTGAGTTAAAAATTAAAATTCCTGTCTTGTTAAAAGATAAAAAGCAACAATAAGATGAATAAAATAAAAGTGAAAGCCAACATTAATAAGATTGAGAAAAACTATTAAATTACTAATAAAGAAAAGCAAGAATAAGAAGACTAAGAAAAAAAAACACTACAAATAAAATAATCGTAATAAGCCTTGAGCTTTTGTTAACTTCCAAATGTGATGTTCGTTAATTTTTCTAAGGTCAAGTACAATTCTCTTTATTTGAAAGTTGTTCCCAGTTCAGTTAACATAATAACATTGTTTAAACTGTTTTTGAAGGTTGAGAAATTTAAAGATATTGTGTTAAAGTATTTAATAATTTAAAGGATAAGGACACTAAGCTGAAAAAAAAACATGGCTTCACTAGGTGCCCCTCATTTCAGAAATACTTACTTTTGGTTCCTTAGAAGTGTGTAGTGGTTAGCAAGTTAATCTACTTAACTACTACTACTGCAGTGATTTTGTTCCTTGCTTTTAGTAATACTTTTGACCTGGTGCCAGTCTAAACTCAGAAACTAACAGTATGCAATGGTTCTTTTATTTATTTTTTTTTTTATAAAAGAAGCCAAAGACTAAAATACAGAATTTCTACTATGTAGACAATATTTTTTTAAAAAACAAATGAAGATGTGTGGAAAAACCATGCTATTGCAAAGTGGGGAGACTTTCCCCCCAACAAAAATCATTCCCCCTCTTCTCCATAAAAATGAAGTGAACTAATTTTAGTGTACAAATTTTTACTTGCACCCCCACTCTGACTTAAAGACTCCCCCAACCCAACTCAGAACTCTTGAGCAATAGGCATGAAAAAAAAAAAAATGAACAAATGTAAGAACGGTGTGCATAATCAACTAAAGTAATGGATGATAGAAATATTATTATTATTATTATTATTGAATTTGTATTTATTTGACTTCAGTTTGTCTGAAAATGTTGATAATTTGACATAACTTTGGAGCCTTCACTGGTTTTCTGTGCTAATGTTGGATAATATAATTTCCTTTGCAGTGGGTTTTTCACTGAGAATTAATGTTTTTCTTCTTTTCTAGGTTCAGAATGAACGTCTTCTGTCTGTGATGGGGGCCATGTTAAATACAGATCCTA
Organism: Acanthosepion pharaonis; assembly: GCA_903632075.3. Classification (NCBI taxonomy): domain Eukaryota; kingdom Metazoa; phylum Mollusca; class Cephalopoda; order Sepiida; family Sepiidae; genus Acanthosepion; species Acanthosepion pharaonis. The sequence continues at coordinate 1,505,952 of CAHIKZ030004620.1, read as the reverse complement.
TTTTGAAAAGGCAAGGTAAAAAGAACAGAACTACAATGACTGAAGCTCCGGGCCTCACAGAAAATGTTGACTTTGAAAACCAAAGGCCAAAGAAGAATGGTTTTTCAGTTCAGACTTCAAACAGCTCTGATCAAAGATTGATGGGAGATACCGTTGGTTCTGTCACAAAATCTGAGATACCCTCAAAGACCCCTTCTCGTAGCATTGGTAACATGCGAGGCATACTCAAAGAGCTTGAAAATCTTAAAATATCTGCCAATGCCGAAGGCGCTGTTAAAACGCCCCCAAAAACTAATCGACAGTTAAAAGATAAAAGAGACATTAAGGGGAATATCAGTGACTATATAGCAGAAAATATTTCTCCAGATATTATTTCAGAAAAAGAAAACCATATCTCAAATAAAAGTCCAGAGAAAGTGTACCTGATCTCAAAGGATGATTCTTCCCCAAAATATTCTCTGACTGAAATTGAAAAATTCCCTAAACAGTCTTACCTCTCCCTACCCCAGGTAAATGAAGCCTCCTTGAATAATAAACCTCAAGCCTGTGTGCCTGGTTGTATTAAAATACCTTTGCTCTCCCTCAATAGAGAACACAATGTTTTGGAAAAAAATCAAATAGGTGTCAGCATGCCAGAGATTCAGGTCTTTGATTATAAGTTTCATCAATCAAAGAATTTACCTAATCAAGATCTGCCCTTGCCACAGAACTTGACCCACAAGACCTTTGTGAATCACCACAATATGATCAACTCGTATCTCCAGCAAATGCCAGATGAAAACCATTTCAACCGTTTTTATTTTAATCAGAAGTCTTCATCATATCAGCAGCAACTGCTATCACAGGAGAAGGCACCCTTGCCCTTGTTACAAGTACCTAAGGAAGGCCTGACACCATCCTGGCCAGACTTTCAAATCCGTTTGATTCCACCTCAATTAATTGCAGACTTCCAAAGCCATCTATTGGAAAAGGATCTTGAGAAGAGACAATACTTTGAAAACTTTCAGCAGAATCAACTAAAAAAGTTGGCAAAAGAAGAAAAACAAACCCCAGTGCAGAGTGAGCCCATGTCATTGCTGGTTGCTCACTTAGGGAAAAAAGAATCAGAAACTGACACAAAAGAATTTGTTAAAAATTCAGAAATATTACCTAGCCAAGATGAACTGACAGTACTGCCTGAGAAACGGTAAGCTATTTTCTGAATTTCATATTAGAAGGAAAGGTTCAAATGTTTGATAAAAAGATAACGCATAAGGTTAGAATTGATGAATTAGATTTTATTGCACATAAAACTTATTATACATGGATTTGTTCAGATTAATATCCTCATCTTTGTTATTAAGCTCATAATATCTAATAGTTACTTTCAAACAAGTGTACATTAAATTGGGGGATCAGTGGTTAACATGGGCAAGGAATGGCTTTTAAATTTTAATGCCTCCAAAGCAAAACTGCTTTCATTTAATCACGACAAAGAACCTTTTCTGCCTATCATCAGGATGGCTGATGCTTAACTTCACCAGAGCAACACTTTGCACCTTCTTGGGCTTGCATTTTTCCACTGATCTGAAGTGGAGTGACTACATTGAATCAATTGCTACATATACTGCTAGGAAAGTTGGTTCACTGTGTCATGCCAGAAACTTTTTCTCATTGGAATACATCTTGCACATTTATAAATTTATTAATTATCCAAGCATTGAAAACTGCTACCATATCTGTTATGTTGCTCCTGCTGTATATCTTGAAATTCTTGATAAAATTCAAAGAAATGTCTGTAATGTACTCCTGATCTGACATCTCAACTTTGGTCACTTTTCCACAATTTTAATGTGGCTTCCCTCTGTCTTTTCTACAAATATTTTCATGGCATTTTTTTTTTCTACTTCCTGACTTACGTGAATTTAAGTGTGCTACTAGGCTGGCAACTAGGTTTTGCCATTTTAGTGTTGAACTAGCTAGATGCAACTGCTTCTTCTATTCAAATAGTTTCTTTTCTTGCACTTCTCGTCTGTGGAACTACCTTCCAATTTATTGCCACCTGCAATCTTCAAAAATTTAAATTCAATTGCCATCTTCTGTCTTCCTGAACCCTATTCTTTTATTGTTCTTTCCTCACTTCTCCCTAAAATTTTTCTCATTCTCTTTCACTCCCTTAACTTCCTGCATCCTAGTGGCATTATCATCCTTGCTTTAGGGTGAAATGATTACAAAACAAAACAAAAAAAACTTGTATGTCAAGAATTTGAGGGGATAGTGATATTGTATTGTTTGTTTTCCTGTTATTTAATATATCTTCTTAAATTTCACTCTGTTTTTTATAAAGAAAAATAGTTATGCTTATTTTCTGAACATTGTTACAGTGTGTAGTTAGCCATTTCAGTATATCAGATTGTTTTTCAAAAAAGAAAAAAGAAAAAAAAAAAACACTCATCTTCTGAATGTTGATCTTTCCCGAGATGGCATTTGTTTCCAAAATCACTTCATTTACTTATAAAGGAAAAGCTGTTTCCAAGTTGCCAGTTTGCTTGCAGAAATTCTATCAGCAAATGAAGGCTTGGCCACTATATTACAAACTTTTAGAAATTGAAAATGACACCCAGATGAAAGATATTTTTTAAATGTGTAAATTATTTCTTGGCATTTCATTCATAATTGACATTTTGGGACTTAGTCTTGTGTGTGAATATCAAATTTCAAGAATTGTCAGTGGCAAAGCAAAATATCAATTTACTAGCAGTATAACCATTCTTCGACCGGGTGTTTTATTACTGCAAATTTTTGCTGTTTAAGTTTAAAGTTAGCCCACCCGAAAATCAACATTAGTAGCAACAATTTGGTGCAACTGAAGTACATTCCCAAATGGATGTGTGTGTTAACAATTTGAATGTGAGGGTGGCCCTGAAAAGGGGCCATTTTTGCATTTTCAATCTTGTTTCAGCCTCATGCGCAGCAGCAGTTGAAGAGGTGTTTCTCCTCAGTTGTTGAGTCCTTTGATCATCATTTTCAGCTTTGTGTGCAAAAGCGTTCAGGTATACTCTTCTGGAAAGCTGATTGATCTTTGGACTCTGGCTCTGATTGAAGCATTCCAAGAGGCATTTTGAGGCAGGTGAACTGAATGTTCTAAAGACAATTCGTTATCCCTTATTCGCATGGTGGGCCTGGCAGCAATCACACCCACACAGCATGAGCTAGGATTGGAAGGTTATGTGTGAAAAAGTAATATTAGGAAATGTATTAGACGAATAAAACTGAGAGAACATAAACAAACAAATGGTAAATGGACAAATAGAATTGCAGAATGAATGGGTTTACTTGTATGCAGGCAGAATGGTGACTAAACGTCGAGGTAACAGGGCACATCACTGATGTCTTGCACCTGTAAAACTTATTTTAGGTTTGCTACAATTGAGTGGTTGTTTCACAGGAAAAATGATGAAAATAGGATGTCTCTGACAAAAGTTATCTTGGTTGAGATGTCATCACCCCCTCCAAAAAAAATGTTATTTTGCATGCCTGTTGCCTCGTGCAACTGCGCATTGAACATCTGTGCAAATGCTACATGACCGTCTCTTTAGTGTGCATCTTTTGCGTTAGATTTCAACTCTCTAAATCGATTGTACGCTATTTTTACAGACATTAAAGTTTGCTTTTTGATTTTTGTGCAAAGTGTAAAAAATTAGTTTTTTCCGATTTTTCACCTTCAAGGTTGTAATTTTTTCCAGACAATTTGGACTCAAAACTGGCACTGAAGAATTATCTGTCAAAGAAAAAAATTTCATTGAAATCGGATGAAAACTGTGGAAATGCATAAACAGCATCTGATCGCACACGCACGCACGCACACATATTTTGAGAATTATAGATATAAATTACATTTTCAGGTTCTTTTCACAGATATGTTAATTAATTATAAATAATTATAATTATTATTTATAATTATATTAATTATAATATTAATAATAATTATTTATAATTTATATAATTAGTTATATAAATTTAACTGTATAAATATTATTATTGTAATAATTTAAACTATTTATTTTTATTAAAGTTTTTATGAAAGATATTGTCTAAGAACAGATAGTAAATAGTAGAACGTTGCTGAGAGTTATAATGGTCAGAAAGTAGTGGAGAGCCATTGTTGCCAACAATTTGGACTCAAAACCGGCACTGAAGAATTATCTATCAAACAAAAAAAAAAAAATTCGTCAAAATCTGATGAGAACTGGAAATGCAGTAACAACATCTGATCACAGACGCGCACACATTTTGAGAAATATAGATATAGGTGTCTCCCAGTTCTTTTCTACTTTTGAATGATTGACCTTATGCCAAAAGCTTGGTGAATGTATGTATATATATATATATATATATATATATATATATATATATATATATATTCTCTGATTTCAAAGGATAGATGTTCTTTTATATCTCAGATACTTTCAAAATGCGTATGATCATGGCTCTTCATAACTTCCAGTCTTTTGTTGCGCTAAGTAATTTTTACCCTTTTACTATCCCTTTTTTTTGCCTAAACTCTTGCTGACTATTCACTTAAAACTTGTCAAGTAGATTATTTGCAGTCCCCTCTGCTTCTCTTTCCTTCATCATTTACTGTGGTTGTTAAATTCTCCAAACCTTCTTTTCTTATGTGTCTCAGATATTTCAGCTATCTCTTTCAGATTGTTAGAAGCAGTTTCTTTGTAGTTCTTATTTTTCTTAAAACTTCTTATTTACTCATGTTTTGTCAGTGGTATTCTTAGCATTCATCAGTACAATCATGTTTCAGTTGCATCAAGTCTCTTCTTTATCTATGAGGAAGTTCTTCAGCATTCACCACCATGCAAGAGGTTAAATAGATGAAATAGTAGTTTATCACTCTTTTCTTTGTTTCTAATGACATTTTACAATCTCTGAATATTTTGTTGTTTTTTACAACACTATCCAATTTCTGCACCTGCTGATTGACATCTCCAATGTGTAGTTGACACCTTGGGCTGTCTCTTTTGCTGATTACCAAATATATTCTGTCATCTTACTGGGAAAGGCTCATCTTTTCTGCCTTCCTTGACTAACTTGTTTAATAGTTCTTTTAGTTTTCATTCTGAGTCTACCATTAACACAGTGTCATCTGTGTATCTTATGTTATTAACGTTATGTCTGCCAATAATGATTTCTGTTATGTCTTAGGATTGTCTCACAGCAGAGGTTAAATAAATCTGCTAGAGAGATTGTATCCTTGATGTCTTCTTTCTGTTTCTGTGTATTCACTAAGCTTGTTCTCTATGAGCATGAAAGCTGTCTGTTTTCAGTTGAAGTTATGGATTACTTACTTTCCCATGTAAATCAAGATTTTTTAATATTTCTAGCAGCTCTTTGTCTTGTACCTTATCAAACCACATCATGAGTCCCATAACCCATTAGGGTCATAGGGACTCCACATATACTGCTGATACAGTTGGAGCAGTGTTTCCTGGGTAAGACAACCTAATGGAGGCCAACCCGCTCCAGACTGGTTTTGAATTCAGAGTTTTTCCTTCTCCTATACTGGTTGCACCCAAGGCTACAGGACCCAGTCTTTTTTTGCTATTTACCCATAGCTGGGGAGAGAAGGGATGGATCCCTACCTTTCCTAAGGTTATTAGCACATATGTGAATGTAATGAACTCAAATGGAATTCAAACTCATCTCTCCAATTCCTTAATCCAAGATGCTATCCATTACTCCACCATGCCTTTTTAATGTGTAATTTATGAACCATTTCTGTATTTGTATTGAATGTTTTGATAATGCTCTCATTATAAAAATTGTATTTCTTGTTCTAGTCTTGAACAAAGTCACAATATTCTTGCCCTAAAGTTTAATTCTGTTATGAGATTTGTCCATTGGAATAGATCTGTGTGAGTGTGTGTGCATGGTGTAATGGATTGTGGCTCAGAATGAGAAATTGGAGAGTTACGTTCAATTTACAGCCTAGTTTGTTACATTTGTTCACATGAAAATACCCTTGGGAAAGGTATGAATCCATGTCTTCTCTAACCCCCCTCAGTTATTGGTTAAATAGCAGAATAGACTGTGTTTTATAGCTTTGGTTGGCAACCTTTCTAGAGATGGTGAATTGATAAAATCACCCCATCTACCAGCAAGCCTGGGCCCCTTGTGACTATTGACTCATGAAAAATGTGCAATGACTGAAATTCTTCAGTAGTGTGAGTTGCACATTCTACCACAGGCAGAGAAAGTATTTACTTTTCTTTCATTGGGATACTAATGATTATTTTAGTTATGTGACTCATCAAGCCGATTGTCCAAAAGAGTTTGCATTCATTTGCACATGGATTCTTTGCTGGTGCTATGAAGATTGATCCACTGAAGTTCTCCAGTATTTTACCACTGTTGTATTTTCATTTTTTCTTTCAGTAACCTTACTAATCCTGAAATCATCCAAGGCTATATGCATTTCTATTACTATCTCATCTGGCCTTGCCACTTTATTCCTCTCCATTTGGCCAGACCTAACCTCAAATGTCAATACTACATATCTTTCTATGCTTTTAAGTATTATATGTTTCTAAATTATATAAAACAATTTCAGATCTGTATAATAATCTATATCAGTTTGTTCGTATCTATCTTTATATGTACCTTCCAACTTGTCGCTGCTCATATCTATCTCACTCTCTATGTATCTATATTTCAGGCATTATAAACAGAAAGAAACTGCTGTACAAAATTCAAAGGAGGAATCTGAAAATCTTCAAGAAGTGAGAATCTGTTTATCTCCTTTTCAACATTTTTACCAATTGTAGCTCATCCAGGAATTGTCACATCCTATAATTTTAAATTCTAAATTAGGAATTATTAATATAAATAAAGTCCTGAGCAAAAAAGTATCTGGACTGGTGCTATAAAAAGAAAACTACAACACATATCAATTCTGCATTTAATCTCCTTTGAAGTAGTCTCCTTCTCAAACCACACACTTTATCCAGCATCATTTCCATTAATGGAAGCATTCCTGGAACTCATTTTTTAGGATAGCAAGTAGCTGCCTCGTCACATTCTTTTGGATTTCCTCAACATCTGCAGCTGTTCCTTTCAAGTGGGATTTGATTTTTGGAAAGAGGAAAAGTCACAAGGGGGTGAGATTTGGGAAGTATGGCAGTGGTTGGACCTAGGGAATGTTGTCTTGGCCCAAAACTGCTGCACAAGCTGCATTGAATGGACAGGTGCATTGTCATGGTGGAGTTGCCACTCACTGGACTCTTGCAATTCTGTCTTTTTCTGATGAACAACATCCCACAAATGCTGCAACACATCACAGTAGTATTCCTTGTTTATTGTCTGACCAGGTGGAGCATACTTATAATGAACAATACCATTGTAGTCAAAGAAAACTGACAAATGTCTCTTCACTTTGCTTCAACACATTTGCACTTAAGTTTCATTTGTGGTCTTCTACTATGAAAACTTAGCCTTGATTTCATAGACCTACGATTCATTACCTGTTATGTCCATCTTCAAAACGTTTTTGTCTTCTTCAACACAATCAAAGAGTTCCTGTGCAGCTGAAACCCAATTTTCTTTTTGGTCAACTGAAGGAAGTTTTGGCACAAACTGGGAAGACACTCATCTCATACATAAGTCTTCAGTGAGAATACTTGTAACTAATGTTCACATTCCCTGACAACTTGCGCACGGTGACTTGACTGTCTTTCTGAACAGCTGCATGCATATCTCTGATATTTTGATTAGTTCTGCTGGTTCTGGGTCTCCCAGAACATGCAGCACTGTCATCATTTTGTTGGCCATCTTGGAAACATTTGAATCACTTGTATACTCATGTCTGCTTCATACACTCCTCTCCATACACTTTCTGTAACTTTGAGTAGGTCTTTTCACTGATATCACTAAGCTTTTGGCAAAATTTGATGTGGATTCTCTGCTCAATTTATCTCTGCCATGGTCACTGATGGAACCTCTGTGGTGTAGTGAGATGATGACCATACTTTACACACTTTCCTTCTAAGCACTGCTATAAAAAACAGAAGTGGGTGAGAATATTATAACTTAGTGTACATACACAAGAGTGTTCATGGTCACTCTGAGCACTTTAGTTTTTGTTTTTCTATACTTTTTGATCAGACCTCATGTGTGAATCATTAACTCCAATATAACAGCCATGTAATTCCAAAATAGTTTTTAAAGCATATTCTCATTTTTTAATTACTGAAGGTTTTGTTTTATTGAAATTTCTTTTTAATTGGAAACTGAATGAGAATAAGACTTTTGAAAATAGCAACAGTACATCCAACAATGACAATGTCAGCTTATGATTCGGTGCTCCAGAATTATCGTTATCAATAACATAGGTCACTCCAGCAATACCTCATGATATTACTAGATGTTGTTATTTAAAGAAGTATAACTTATCCTTGATAAGAAACTAATAATTCTTACCTCTGATAAAGATTAAACATTACCTACATTGTTAAGATTAAGATGTGTGTACAGTCCAGATCTTTGTGCAAAATATTTAATTCTTCATAGAACAACTACTATCAAATTGATATTTGTGATTTACATAGGGTTTTAAATTCCACTAATAGCTGTGTAATTTAGTATATAGTTCTATGATTAATTTTTGTTTCATAGATTTATAATTTAAAGACTCAAAATAAAAGTTAGTTTCAATGTTTTTTACAAGATGTAAGCTACTGTCCAAATATCCTAAATCACAAAATTGCTTCCTCAAATAAATTAAAAAAAAAATTTTCTTTGTGGAATGATTTTGAGTGATATGAAATGTCCTGCAAGACATGTGAAATGCTGGGTAACTTAAATTGATCAGTCTGTTCAAATTCCCCTAAAGTTTAGAGAAGCACCTTCTACATTTGGCTACTTTATTTATTTATATATTATTATATATTTTTATTTTATTGAAGTTTAAAATAAATGATTTTTTTTTAATATAATTTTCTTGAAAATGGAAAAACTTCTTTTCAGAAACCCCCACTGCCTTTACAATCAGCAGATTCAAAATCACTTATATCTAACTCTGTACAACCAAAAGTTACTGATGAGACACCAGTTAACAATGAAGAGTCTTTTACCAACCAAATAGACCATGGCTTTATTATGAGACCAGGTAAGTAATAATTGTACTTTGAGATTAGCAACACACATTTAAATCTGAAAAGTTTATCCATTCTCTATTTATCAGCTTAATTTTAATGACTTTTATAACAACCTGAACTCCCAAAATAGTGCACTTAAATTGTCATTCTCAACATATTACTTACATTAGATATCTCTTTAATTATTAAATTTCCCTAATTCACTATGACGTCATATATATAAGTGAGAGACTTAATACAAATATAAAATTTGTTACTTAGTTGATTGGTGTTACCTTCAGCATCACATCTCTAGAGTTTCATTGACAGACCATCCAGCATTCAACATCATTCATAAGGAAATCCTAGAAAGAAAGCCCCTCATATTCAATTTTGCTTATGTGTTAATTTGATTTTTACCAGAAATCTATGCTCACAACATCTGCACTTGTATTGAGTGCATTCAAATCATGTTCTTTATAAGTGAAACTTTTTAGCTTAGATATTCATGGAGAAAATTGCTTATCAACTAAAATAACATTTAGCTGGAATCATTGCAAACATGTTAAAACTCTGACATGAACACATTGATTCTTATAAAAATGGCTTTGAGAATAAAGTGTCATTAATCAAAAAAATATTAAATTAACCTTGCTACTTTATCTTAATACTCAATGTTAATTAAGTGATGTTAATTTGTCAATGTTTTAAAGGGTCTGGATTTTGGTCAATAAAATGATTGCAACCATTTGATGTTAGAATTTTTGAGATGAGGAATTATCATTTTTATTCTATTTGGACCAGCTTTACTAATATTATTAGTCGCAATGTTTCGTTCCAGATGGGCATGAATAATTGTAGAAAGAGCAGTGTATATATTAGATGCTGGATGAAATATCAGTTAGAAAGTGAAATCTCTAATAAGACTGAACAGTTTTGATACCAAATAACATTTCAAATAGAAATAGAGTTTGTTATTTTGTTTTAATCATTATACTGCAAGCAAGGCAATAAAGCCACTAAGATGCAAGGGGTTAGTGAGTGTGAAAGAATCTGAGAAAAATCATTATTAAGGAGTGAGGCAATAAAAGAACAGAATTAAGAAGATAAAAGATGACAACATTGCATTCAAACTTTTGCAGATCAAAGTTGATTGGAAAACAAAAAGCTGGAAGAGAATTCTACAATTGAGAAATGCAAGAGAAGAAACTATTAGCATAGAACTTAGTTTCATTTAGCAATTTCAACTGTAAAATGATGAGATCTAGATGCCAATCTAGTACTGCACTTACATTTATAAAGTTAAGGTGCCAAAGCAGAAATCTCGTCAGAATAATTGCTATGAAAATATTTACAGTAGGAAAGTCGAGATGCCAAGTCGGGACTGATGATATTGCATATTCTTCTTTGGGTTTTATCAAGAATTTCTAAATACATATCAGATGCACCAGACCAGATAGGGCAACAATATTCAATGCATGAACAAATGGTAGACTTATAAATGGGTAAGATAGGATTTGGTGAGAAAAATTGTTTAGTGAAAAACAGTGAACCAACTTTCCTAGCATCAGACCTGGCAATTGATTCAATATAATTGGTTGCATCAGCCATGCTTATGGAAGGCAAAAAAGTTCCTTTAAGAGGATTAAAAGAGAGCAGTTTCATTTTGGAGTCATTAAAATTAGCAAGCCATGTCTTTCCCCAGTTAACATCAGATTGTAGGTTGGTTTTAAGATCAGCTATCAATTTAACCTTACTGAACCTATCAAACTTAGCATTAAGACAGAAATAAATAGTTGTTTTCAGCATAGATACCGAGTCAAGAATTGATGACATTGGGAAGATTGTTGATGAAAATTAGGAATAAAGTAGATCCAAGGATAGAGCTCTTGGAGACATATTAATGTAAAAAGATTTAGAAGAGGAGCTTTTTAAAACAACTTTCATTTTGCAATTTGATAAGAAAGATTAAATCAAATCAAAGATTCACCCAGAAATAACATGACATTTCAATTTGTGAAGATGACCAGCATGCCAAATACTGCCAAACACCTTTGAGATGCAACAGTCACTATTCTTATCTAAAGCTTAATAGACTCTTTTCCCAATAACCATTAACACATCAACAGTTGACATACAGAAGCAAAAGCCATATTTTTTTGTTTGAAAAAAGACTCTGTGAAGTGAGATGTTTAACCAATTCAGAATTCAGCCTCTATGAATTTGCCAAAAAAAACTCAAAGGCTAATAGTTAAAATGATTAGACAGTTTGTCTGACTTAAAAACAGGAACTACAGAAGAGGATTTTCAACAAGCAGGGAAGCAAGAAAAAGCAAGGCATTTATTATAGAGTTTATAGAGAACAGGTGCCATTTGGGGATAACATGACCTAGAAAAGCCATACAGACTGGAATTTTAGAGAGTCAAGGCATGCTAAATACTGGTTGAAAGTCATGGTTTAAGATATAACAATGTTCACCGTCAGCCTCTGTGAATCTGAAACATTCTTCTTTTACATGCTGTGTCCATTCAGGATGTAGGTGATCATGGTCCTCCACATCCTCCTGTCCTTTGTAGCTTTTAATATGTTTAACTTTTTGTTATTTCTCCCAGATCCTGTTCTGCCATCCACTTGCTCAAGCCCATTAAGTACGTTATGCATTGCTTTCCCCTGTCCCTCTTTCCTTCTATCCGTCCTTTAAGTATCAAATTTTCCAAGCCCTCCTTCCTCATTATGTGTCCCAGAAATTTCAGCTGCCTCTTCCTGATGTTAAGTATATGTTTCTTTTTTGTTTCTATTCTCTCCAAAACCTTGTCATTTCTCATATGTTCAGCACATGTTATCCTTTGCATCCTTCTGTAGAAGCATATTTCTGTTGCTTTGAGTCTCTTCTTCATCTTTGAGGAGATTGTCCAGTATTCTCTGCCATACAGAAGGACATATACCATGTAACAGTTCAGTACTCTTTTCTTTGTTTCCAACAAAATTTTCCTGTCTCGTAATACTCTGCTTAGCTTATCCCAATATGTCTTCAGATCTCGGTGTCATACTTTCCATTCTCTGTTAGAACACTTCCCAGATATTTAAGCTACATAAAAATCTATTTCTTTCAAAGAATACATTTTAAAGAATCTAAATGAAAGCAGGATTATGATGATGATGATGATGATATCTGCATTTCATAATAAGATGATGATATCTGCATTTCAGGTGCCTTTGATAATTACTTGAAGCTTGGTGCTCAACTGGGAGTTCCAACTGAAAACTATGCAAATATTCAACATGACTTAGCAACAAGGTTGCAAAGATTACGACATGAATCCAAAAAGGTATTTTTCTTTCCTTTCAGTTCTTCTTAATATTGATAGAACTATAAATGCCTACTCTCTTTCCAGAGTGGTAACTTCCAAACATTTCATTTTGAATATTATAGCATTTTAAAAACAATTATATAAGCAATGTATAAACGGAGAGATTCTACATGTTAACTAGCTTACAGTTGTATCATCTTGAAATACCAGTTCTTGTACAATCACTGAAGTTAAGCAATGTTGAGCCTGGTCAGTACCTGGATGGGTGAAAGTTTGAAAATATCAGGTGATGTAAGTTTGAACATGTCTGGTGTAATGGATAACTGCTCAGAATTGGAAATCAGAGAGCCAAGTTTCAATTCCAATTGGAGTCATTATATTTACTTATCCACAAATACCCTTGTGAAAGGCATGAATCTACTTTTTCTCGCTCCAGCTATGGATTAATTAGTAGGACTTGTATCACTAAATCATTATTATCTCCCAAAAAGGTCTTACAATCTAAAAATATTTTCTGGCTTTAAATAACTTGCAAAGGGTTGATAAGCCTTAAAAAACAAATCAATCAATACATGTTAACTCTCAGCCTGTCTTTATATAGACATACAAATGAGATCCATATGTGGAGTAACTCATGAGTACAATATTTGAACCAGTTTCTTTTGGCGCAGTTATTGAATTCAATTGTTGATAAAGACACAGTAATGTGATTTAACTCTTTTATTAGTCAAACATGGAAATTTTTATGAAATTTGAGCACAATACAAAAATACTGTATTATACACATTCAAAGAAGAGGGACAATGAGTTGTGATTTGTTTGCTGTGCTGAGTATCAATCATTCAGTACTGCAGGTAACATGTTCGTGTATAGGCAGCAAAGGTTGTTGTGGGTGGGGGTGAGCTGTTGATTATTTTGGAATGAATATTGAAGAACCTAAGCTTGTGATATATAGGCAGCAAAACAAAAACTAAAACTTCATATCAAAATGAATACAGAGACAATTTTCATTACACTTAAATTATCTGTCTACCCCAATCCATTCATTTTTCTCTGTCTATATCTGGTTCAATCTCTCTTTGCCTCTGTTTATAGATGTATATCTTCTTGCAACTAACTAATATATATTTATCTTTAAGGTTGATTTCAGTACAATGACAAAAGAAATGTGTGATGCGAGTATGGAGACTGATCCAGTCATGGAAGAACAAGCACGTACAGCTGAAGCTGCAACCTCCATCACTAAAGACACAGGTTAATTACCCAATAATATTGACACTATTTAACTGCAGTTATTTTCATCCAATTTAGTTTTAATGTGCAATATGTACATATATTAAACTTAAGGTTATCATTACAATTAACAAGTGTTTGAAACTGAACAATCCATCCTCCTTAATCACTGTGGATTTAATTAAAATCCAAGGCTGTTAGCTTTCAATAATGTTGTCATGTGATGATTAATTTCTTACATGTAAACAAAGTAAAGATTTTGCATTAGTCTGACATAGACATTTCTCTGCAATGCCAACATATACAGCTTCTTTCAATTTCTGGATTACATTATTCAAGAAAAAAATATCCTTCCTTCCTTCTATATGGATTTAAACACCTGAAGAAAGTTTTAGAATGGATTGGTCAAAATGGAGTAACAATAAAAGCAACAGAAAGAATGAAATTAATAATCAAATTGAATCTTAGAACAAAAAAAAGACTCTTATTACCTCTGTCCCATAAATTGTTTCATTGAGTACATGAAATGTGTATACAAATGTAATAATTATTATGGAACAGATCATTTTTTATCTTTGTAGTGTCATGCTGAGCCCTTTATGGCATGTCTAGGGCAAGAAGTTATTTGACAGTGACCATCTTGTCTCTAAGTAACATGAAACAAATTAGTATATGATTACATGGTACCACTGGTTCAAAATAATTCATAACCTGACTCCTCTGTCAATCATCATGGCAAACCACTGATAAGACCTTTATGAAAATATCTGACCTGAGAAAGAGCATAGTGAGAAGTTAACTCTTGCCTTTCTCAAGGTAATTTCTGCAATGTTCTCCAATCAGAATTAAAACACTTTTTAGCAGATTCTAATTTCTTTGCTGATGACTATTGTGACTTTTTTCTTATCTTTCCTTCTGATTGCTTTTGTATGAAAGGTTGTGATCCAGTAATAGAGGCAATGATGGCATATAATCGAGTTGTACAAGGCAGTTTTCTGGCACCAGATATTTACCTAAAGCTACATTCTAATGACGCCAAAGAGGTCCACAAACAAGTGCCTGAAATTGTTGACAAAAGCACAAAAGAAAAGGTAAGCAACTGCAAATAGGTACAAATTTTAGAATCAGATATTTTTGGCTTTGAAAAGTCATTTATGCTTTAACTGTTTATTGGTGGAAATAACATAGTGGAATATTTATTAGTGAACTACTTCTTGATTTTAAAAAATCTACTAAATGTCAGCTAATTAAAATAAATCAAACGTGTCTTTACATGGTATAACGAACTGAAAACGAGATTAATTAGGGTAAAAAATATTATGTGAAGAATTCTTATTGGAAAATTTGAGTCAGGAAAATAATTTGTTTTTCTTTTTATAAATAAATGCTGGTATTAATAAAACCTCTTTGGTGTATGATAATAAATAATTACTGGGTAATTATGATTCTGATGGAGTGTCTGTTATTGTGTAATGGTTAACAAGCTCATTTTACAAACTTATTTACTTGTATCATGAGTTTCATCCTCATTGGACATGTATATTTTTCCCTTAATTTTTTCTCTCTCTGAATCTGTATAGATAATTTTTCGTTTCAAATTTGTAGCCATCTTTATAGTGAATCATTATTTATTAAAAGAGAAGGCAATATTTTTTGAGTTATACATTGTAGTTTTCTAAATGTTACGATTAAATCCTACTTTTTTTTTTAAATGAAAATATTAATTCTATGAATTACTTTTTTTTTCTGCTTATTCAGGATGAAAGTACAAAGCTCACATTTCTAAATGTTGTAGACATTCCTTGTTCAGTTGTGATGTCAAAAAATACCCCAACTTTAGCTGCAAATGAAATTACACAGCCTCAAGTAACAACCACACTTGAATCCCTTTCATTGTTTTCTAAGCCACCACATAAGGAAACTCAACCAATGCTATTAAACTCAGGTAACTGCTGTCTTTTTCTATGCCAAGTACTCAACTCTTATAAATATTATTGCATGCTGAAATGTAGTCAGATAATAATCTGTTTTATTGCTGAAATGGTTGTGATATTTTGTGGTAAGGGAATACTCAAAATGGGAATTATACATTGGAGATAACAAAATTAAACAAGTGCAAAAATTTAACTATCATATTTCATGAGAGAATATATGACACAGAAATTCAGATAAACACATGAATAGTGAAATATATATCTTCAGAAACTGAGCAATGGATCAATATAATAAGAAAGGAATAAAAGAGTGCTTGATATATGTGATATCTACCTTTTTATATGACAGTGAAAGCTGAGGAATTTCTTCACAAATGAAATAAAAGATTTAGAGCAAGTGCAATGTAGTTCAGCTGATGAATGCTGAGAATACCATGGACATAGCATATGACAAATATGGAAGTGATGAGTGGAAAGAAAATTTTTTTGACAATTGAAGACAGCTGTAATTTAGGGAACAGAGTGAAGAATGAAGGTTCTAACAGGACACTTTGAGGATTTAAGAAGTAATGGAAAATAGCAAATAACTTGAAAAACTTGGGATGAGATTTTGACTTCCAAGATTTTTATGTTCATTCTGGTATACTTTGTATGTTTTTACTATTATATTTGTTGCGAGCAGGTATTATTTTTTTTAACAACCCTTGTTTATTTTTATAATATATTTATTTTAATCCCCTCAAGTTTACGAATCAATCTTTTAATGTCTGTACAAAATTGATCAAGAAAAAAGTTGTAATTATCTATATTATTTTTATCACACTTCAATGTGATTTTCAAACCAAGACTTGGTCTGAAGATCATATTGATACATGAAACTGTCATTAACCATGCAGTGTTGGTCCTCTTTATGTGCACTGTCTACATCTACAAATGTTCTATCTGTGATATGGAGCACTCTTCCCCTATAAATATAGCAAATTTAAAATATATATATATATATATATATATAGATGGGAAGTGGATCAGAATGATAATTTTTCAGCACCCTCTTGTATATATCTTTGTGTATATATTGATTTATTTTCAGTTTATCATTGTTATTATTTTAAACAGACATAAACCAACATGTTACAGAAGCTTGGGTAGATAAGGAAGCCATCTCTATAAAAGAATCTTCTAAAATGTCAGTTCCACAAATGCAGGTGTCTTCATCTCCAGATTTATCACCAGAGGTTACAGACCCACTTGTGCCTTCTTCAGTAACTGACAAGGGTGTTGGTCTGCTGAAATCAAATCCTAAATTAAGAAAGACAACTGAGAAAAAAGAACCTGTAAGATTCAGGTGAGTCAATTGTTTCTTTTCTGTTATATTTTGAGAAAAGTGTTTTTCAAGTTATAAAGAATCTTTTGCAGCTGTTTTTTCTTATCTCAAAGCCCTTTTATATATATTGTAAACTAAATATTTAACTTTGTCTTTTCTGATTTGGACAAGTTTCTATTCATCAATACTGGTTTATTTACTAAAACTTTAATCTAGCACAAGGCCACAAGTTGCTTGCAGTACCTTATATTCTTATCATTGATAAGTGGTGTCCTGCAATCTATACTAGCAGATGTATCTTGCCTTGCTTGGGTTAATAAATGCCTAAAATAAATACAATCTTGCTTTAAAAAGCTGCTGGCACTCTTCAATTCGTCTGGGAAAGTTGATTTAATCAAAATTGCACACATGTAATTCAGATAATAGTTTTATTTGACCTTTACAAAGTATGCAAAAATATTAAAAAATAAAAAAGTAGTACATAGGATAAAAAATAAATATTAAAATATCAAATAAAAAAGAATATATGTACATACAAAGTGACTGATAGAAAGTTGTAACATTATAGGTAGATTAGTAATTGTTAAAATCAAAGAGTATGACCATGGTGTTCTATATTAACAGGCCTCTGTGTAACGCCGCTACCTCGATAGACTGGAGGCCGGCTGACAATTAGATCGTTTTAGTTTCAGTTTGAGCGAACTGCTGCGTACTGTGTACTTTTATGTTGTTGGCTCGAGAAATTCAAAGGAATCTTTTAATTTTACCTTTGGTTGGAATATCATTTAACTTATTTATTTGAAGTAAGTATATTTGAGTTTGAGTCCATACATTATTTATATTTAAATTGTAAAAAGTAAACTTTGGTGCTTAAATTTACTCGCACAAAAAGATTTACTTAAGTTTAAAAAGCCTTAACATTTTTAAATTAAAGTTTAATTCATTTTTTGCATTTTCCCTCTTAAAGTTTGTTCAACATTTTTTGATTAAAGTTTAAAGAATTATTTATTGATAAAATGCAATTCTTTTTGAGTAATTTGTGTTATTTTAAGAAGCAAAACAAAACAACGTTTAACAAATTTGAACAGAATAATTTAGTTTCTTCAAAGACGTAAAGAAAACTATTTTTATTATAAAATGAATTAAAATTTATTTTTTTATAAATTCAATGTCATTACTTAATTTGATATTTATTTTTGATATCGCTAAAAAAACATTGTTAGTATGAGTGAAAACATAATGTCAACGAAATTAAAGTTTAATTTTCTCAAGTTTTTAACCATGATAAAAAATTAGCATAAGTCAACATTTTTCTATTAAAAGTTTGAATAATAAATTTGAATAAAATTTTAATAGAGAAAGGTTCATTAACATTTCTCTATTAAAACTTTATCCAACATTTCCATTAAAAGTAAAAAAAAAAACAAAACAAACGAATTTCTTTGCGCTTTTGTTTCCAAAGTTAAAGAATAAATGATTATTTTTACTACATTAGTTACCAATTGGTGAACTGTAAGTATTTTTTTACTTATTAGATTTAAAGAAAAAATAACAATAATAAATTTATTACATGCAGTTAATGTCAATATTTTAATTATTTTTTATTTTTTTTTAGAAAGGTCTCCTTTTTTACGCCTTTTGACTACAAAATTTATTTTACAAGACAAGTATAATAATACCATTTTATTTATCATATTTATTTTAATATTTTTCTGATATTGTTGTTAAAGGACAAAATGCATTATTTTTACTTTACTTTTAAATTGTTTTTCTTTAAGGTAAAAAAAAAGTTATATATATTCCTATTTATATAGTTTAAAGTGTATTAAAATAACCAAACTAAAGGAAAGGCACTTATGAATGTTTTTAAATTTAATATAAAGTTTTAAAGTAAACAACATTGGCCTTCAAATTTTGATATCATAAAAGTTAATGGAAAAATACGTCCAAAAAATCCACCATCTGTATGGCCAGGTGTGCCAAGTAGTCAAATACCAACACCCTCAGCTGTTCAAAGGAATATAAAAAAAACCTCCAGTACTGTTAGAAATCAAATTGCTGATGAACTTAATGCTTTTTAGAATTAGATAAAATTATACAAATTTGAAAGAAAGTCTGTTAACAACAAAAAAGACTATATGTCCAGTTGTAGCATTTTGGGATGAAAATATTTTAACTGTTCAATTATCAAAATCTATTGATGGTATTCCTCTCTTCATGTTGAAAATTTATAACAATTTGCACTTTGAAACATTTCATTATGGAGTTAAGTGTTACATTAGCAGCCTGTCCAAAAATCATATAAATGCAGTTGATACTTGGTCAAAACTGGAAGAAATCATCCGATATTTAAATTCTATGGATTTTGATCACAAGAAAAATATCCTGAGTCAACAATTTTTAGCAATGGCTCCCAAAATTGTTGGAATAAAATACAGCTCAGATATAGTTGTGCATGCTTTTGGGTACTATGCAAGATCACGGACATTGTATAATGAATTAAGATATGATTTTCTGTTACCCTCATTAGCAACATTATGAAGGATGACGTCAAAAGTTTCAAAACTTAATGAAAAATCTTTTTTGTTATCTACATTTAATACTCTTAATACCAGTCAAAAAGGGTGCATAATTCTCCATGATGAAGTATATATCAAAAAGACAACAATGTATTGAAAAGATGCATATTAAGCAGACATCTTTACTTTTAAATCAAAATGTAAATATTGATGAATTTGATGTTAATCCAGGTCACCAATGTACATCTTGTGATTATAAACTTTGTAAGGAAGGTTCAGAAATATTTGACAATCTGGAAAACTTAGAACCATCTCTTTCCAATGAAATAAAAATGGCTCTTGTGTACATAGATGGATATATTACAAGAAATGATAATCAACCCAGTGAATGTGAAACCCATTTTTATTATGAAAAGTATGGAAAATATACCAATTTAATTGACCATGGAAAACTAAAAGTTCCTTCTGACCACACTTGTCAATGGTTATTTTTTTGTTTCATCCTTTTCCATACAATGAAGGGAAAGGTTTGCTATAAATCATTAAGTAACATTTTTATGCTTATTTCTGAGTTTCATTTTTTCAACATGGAGAAAAAGCATGCTTCTATTTTTGCAAATATAGTTTTGAAAAATTTTTGCAAACATGGCACACCTAGATCAGAAAAAGAACCAGCTCTAAAAGTTTTGAAACTTTCCTAGAATGATTTTGTTTTATTTGTCTATATTTCTGTGATGATTGATTGTTATGTCTTCCAGCCTTCTTGGGTTCTGTTTGTCAAACCCAGTAACTGTAATGTAACTTTAAACCAAAGTCTTTATTCACTCACAGGGAATAGATTGAATAAAGGATTCAATGACACCTGTAAATAATATAAATTTCTGATTCAATATATCTTTTACCAGAAATCATAATTACCCCTTTGTGTTGTTTAATAATTATCAGTGTTCATAGCAAAAATACATATTTTCATTTATTTATCTTTCAACACATCCTATTATCCTCAGGTGTGAATAAAAATGTTATTCTAAGTATTTCATAAAGTGGTTGACTTCATTTTCTTCTAAAATTTCTGAAAATCCTACATTTTTCAATAGGCCTCCAGTTCTGGCTCCCAGTTGTGCCATGACTTGGCCTGGAGTATAGAACGCCATGAGTATGACTCATGAAAATTACATGGTACAATAAAATGTATCATTTAGAAAGACAATTCATTAACAATCTTTTTAGATTATAACCATATTTCATGATAATATAAACAAATCCATGTTTATCATTATTCTAAAAGTTATCTGTATACTTGAATTGACCTGCAGAAACATCACCTTGAAAACTTGTATCTTAACTTTTTTTCTGAAAAAAATTAGTTATAATTAACTTAAATAATTTAAATAATTTGCTTTAATAAGATAGGTGAACGTTCAGTAAAATTAAAAAAAACAAATTTAAACCACTCTCATATGTGATTTAAAACTTCAAATCGTCTGACTTTTACTGTGAAAAGATGTACCTCTATTTGGAAATTTCAGTTTTCTAGGTTGAAAACTGGTCTACAATTTGCAATAGACATATATACATTGACTTATATATTGATATCACTTGCTTAATGGTGAAATAGTTGTGTATTTTCTGTATCTACTAGAGTTTGGAATTAAAGTGTGGGTAAAAATTTTCTAGCTATGTAGAACGACTGGTGGAACACCATCTTCCTATTCCCATTTCCTTATATTTAATCTTGTATCAAATTAATATAAATCCTAGCTAATATCCATTGGTTTGTAAGTTTGCTTCGTTCTTTTTTTTTTTTTTTTTTGGTGTTAAATAACATTATGGCATTTATCCGGTTTTTTTTTGTTGTTTTTGGTAAAGCTTTTAAAGGTAACTCCCTAAACTGAATTCAAACAAAGACATGTGGTCATGCTGCCTGAAGGTAACAAGTGATGTTATTGTCTGCTGCTCCCCAAAATCCTAGTAGGTTTAGAAAACAGATTTGGAGATAGAAAGGCAACTCATGCAAGATGGATACAACCAGTAAATAAGACAAATTATTCAATGTGTATTACACATAAAACAATTTATGACAAATAATAAAAAAAGAAATGTACAAGTGTGTTTGGTGTATAAAATGTCCATAACTGAAATGTAAATATGTATGAGTCTTTTTTTTTTTTTTTTTTTCAAAACTATGAAATATGTCCTGGTTGTGAAGGCTGCATGTCCACACAATGCAATGTCTTTCTACAGTGGCAAACTGTTGAAAAAATGGCAATTCTCTCACTGAATAAAAATGAAATTTACTGGAAGTCTCCAAATGACAACTAGACTCTTCCTATTCTGTGCAGAATAGAAAATTCTTGGTGAATGGAATGATGAAGAAACCTGAAATATGGTAGAAGATAGAACAAAATGGTTAATTTGTTGTTCAATAAAATTAATGTTGAAAATAAAAAAAAAGTAATAAAAATTGAAAAAAATTTTTTTTTGATTACCTAATTTTTAAAAAATATTGGCTAAAGAAGATTTTATAAAAATTGCCAAAATTGTTGTTCATGTTTTAACATCTTTCAACAATCTCCACTTTGTACAGTGAAGCTAAAAATTTCTGTTACAAGAAAAATGAAAAGTGACCTAAAAAAGATTCTTAATAGCAGTGTTAATTCAATTTAAATTCTATTTGCATTTATTTAATCTTGTAATTGTATTTTTTGCTACATGCAATATTCACCTTTTTCATGAATTTTTTTTCTTAGCTTAATCATTAATCTTCTCAAATGTTAATCAGTTATTCTATTCAAGAATTTCTGGTTATTTTAAACTTAGTTGATATCACAAATGGAGGGAATAGTGGTATAGATATATCAATGGTTGTTGTCTTGTGTCAAATTTAATCTACACTTGGTAAATATCAAGTTTAGAGGGCATGTCAGTCTGCCTTGAAATATATAGAGTTATTAAAATTCATGTCTATCAGTTTCTCCTTCTTCTCCTGTACCTCTTTTCAGATATACCAGTGCCCTATATATTAAAATTGCATTGATGAATGGAACAGGGTTAATGTGACATGGTTAGCTGTATTCTAGCAGTGTTAATTGTCAAAAGTAAGCTGTGGTAAAGAACAGCCAAGTGACAGTCAATGTGGCAAACAATAAAAGCATCTGTACATTGGCTTGCAGTTTTTTACAGGTAGCAATTGTATCTAAATGTTCAAATATGTAAAAGCAAAAAGATAAATACTTGCAACTTGGCCCAATCAGTTTAAATTTTTGAATAGTGTTATTAAAATTATATCTCATCTCACCTTCCTCTGGACACTTACTATCTCCTTGAGAGTTCATAGCACCACCAAGAGGTCCTTACTGCCAATATTGAGAATCATTGCATTAAAGGTTAAAGAAGGGGAATTACCCCCACTTGAGCTGCCAAGACACTGTCAGGTGGTGGTGTTTAAGAACTATAAAAGAAGGAACACAATTTCTTTTCTTTTTTTTTTTTTTTTTGCTCCAAGATGTAGCAATGTCAACATGCAAGCCCTTGTCTCCACTGGAGACAACTTCTTTCCCTGAGACCACTGAACTTCACACACATGTACAGGCACACATGATTGTCAAGCACTCACTCTCTCTCACATTCACACACTCTTACTCAATGTTTTCAAAAATTGTAATTTTTGTGAAAATACATTGTTATTTTAAAACATGTTTGTTTATTTGTTAGTTAATATCATGTGAAAGTTTTCGTTGCCAATGATTTTAGTTTATCAAGAAGTAGTGACACTGCAAAAACATAAATTTTAAAAACCTGTTTGTAAACTTGATTTGATTGATTAACCAAAAAATGTTTATTTTGATGTTTATTATATTCAGGCTCAGAAAAGATAATGTTTGAAAGACAATACAAATAAACATTAAAATATGGACAGTAAAGTCATGAGATGGAAAGGTGGCTTAATAGTTATCAGCAAAGAAAGTTTGAATATTGCTAAAGCTGCTTGTATTCACTTAGCAGGAATCCCCTTGTAACACTTGAGCAAATAAACACTTTCATAACTATATTACCTACCCAGGCAATGCTCATAGTAAAAAGTTATTCTACCTGTTGTTAACCATGACAAAGTACTCTTGTTAACAAAATCAACCATGACTCGATAATTTGATAATTGCTATCCATATAGGGAGATTGATGGTTCCTTTTTAAAGAGCAGCATATGAGTGAATGGATCTTTTGTTGCATAGTGAAATTGGTTTGTCTGTTGCTGATGTTTCAAAGTTTCACTAGAATATTTTGTCAGGTATAAATTACTGCTTCTTCCTGAAATGTACATATGTAAATGAAGATGTGTATGTCAGATATCCAGCTGTGTGTCTTCCATTTGGTCTAAAATCTAAAAGAAGAATCTGCAATATTATTGGTACCTAGAGTTTTTGAATTTAAGTGAAGCACTAGATTGGCGTCAAGATCTCATCAATTTAGTGGTAGCCATAAATTCTATGCTAACAGTTTCTTCTCTTGCACTTCTTGTGGAACTCCCTTCTGGCTCCATGCCTTCCAGCCAATTTAAATCTGCAAAAATTTAAATGCAATGTTAATTGCTATCTACTGTTCACCTGATTACTCTCTTCTCTTTCTGCTCACCATTAATGTTTCTATTCCTAATTCTACCACACCCTGTAACTCCTTGTGTTTTAATGACATTACTGCCTTGCTTGGGGTGATCCCACTTTAAAAAAATAGTTCTGTTGCAAAATAAGTAATTATCTTTTTAGATGAATAAGGAGTTGCACACCAACTCAACATCCATCCCAGGATTCAATGGAAAAGTGGGATTCAGGACAGTTGGTGGATTTTCATTTGTAGTGAATGGCTATACCAAGTTTCTTAGTAAGAAGTGTACATTTTGTTGCTTCACATGACATGTATGCTCAACTGGTTTGAATTCAAAACTTTTTCTTCTCCTAGGTTGATTACCACTCAAGTTTAGGGATACCAGTCTGTCTTGCCATTTAACCTATAGCTGAGAGGCAGAACATTTGACTTCATACAATTCCCAATAGCATTTAAGCCCAACTTGAACAGTCAGAATTCTAACCATGTTTCCAAACCTATAGCCATTACTCTACCTGCACCTTCCTTCACAGATTTAGCTCCCTTTGTTGGGTCAACTGGAAGTTGCCGTCTCAAAGTCAGGAGTTGAATGACCAAAATCAGACATTTACACATAGGCTCCAAGTGACACTTTTGGCAGCATTTTAAAATATTTGAAAATAAAATTCATATTATTATCCAACCACTGACAGCGCTTCCCTTACATTTTTAAAGGGCTTCATAATGAGCCATAACATGCTACCTGGAAACTATAAACACCAAAGATAAAAAGGAAGGGAGAGAAGGGGATCCGCAGATCACTCATAAACTGAATCGACATTTCCCACTTGACTGACGTAGATTCCGCAACAAAGTTAAGTACCTACCTTTTCAAGGGTCTTATTAAATACACCTCAATGTGTGTAAGTGAATATTTCCTTTCTCCTCAAGGGATTTATTAAACACCCCTATATGTGTTTAAGTGAACTTTTCCTTTCCTCTCAAGGGCTTTATTAAACACACCACACAGTGTAGAAAACATCAAATAAATGATTACTTGTTACTAAAAAAATCTGTCTTTAATTTCATTCAAAAATTCACTTGTTTAATTTTAATGCATTGCATAACAATTACCATATTGCATGTTTTTCAAAATATGTAGAGATGAAATAATTTGCTTTCATTTCATACAAATTGAGACAAAGGACTTAACCTGTCATAGTTGGATGCAAATCAGCTTACCTATTTTACAGATGTTGGTTACCATGTTTCATTCAGTTGCAGAACTCAAATTAAAGGAATATTTCATGGCATTTTCAGAGACAGTGGGTTAATAATTATAAACATAAATTTTTTTTTGTCTTTTTTGTATCTTTCTCTTCAATTTTGATAATTTTATTTTTTCAAGATTTTTAGAAAATTATACCAAATCTAAGAATCTCCAAGAGTCTTCAAAGGATTCTCTATTCAAAGAACTGCGACATATGGACCACCAGATTGCCCTGATGGATGAGCTTGCATTGAAAATGGAGGAGGAGTGCCATCGAACAAAACTGGTGAGAGAAAAATCTAAAGCAGTAGTTTACAAACTTTTCATAATGAAGGCCTCATCATATATTCTACACTTTTTAATAGTTTAAAGAAAAAAAAAATCAGTTTTAATAATGAATGATTAAATTTTAAATAAAAGGAAACGTTGTTATCAGCATGGTTCAGAATAAAAAGAAAATGGTAACAATTAAAAACAAACACCATGTGGGCTGGCCATGAGCCCTTGTTTGGCAACCTCTCAGTTCTCGTGTTTATATTTTAAATGTTATTAAATATTATTTCTTACTGCTCATCTCACAACATCATCTCTTTGAACTGTGAAAGGAAAATATGCTTTTATTTTCATAGTTGAGTCAAGTCATGCACAGAGGCTAGCTGTTCTCAAAGAATTTAAATGGTTAAAAAAAGCTATAAGAACTTTAACTCGGATAAAACTTTATATTCAAGTAATCAAATCTACTAAATGTAGCAAAAGTGAAAAGGAGGAGTTGTGGGTAGTATTAATATTTCACTTAAATGAAAGCAAAGCTATATCGCAATGTTGTAATAATCAGACGTAGAAGCCCTGCCGGCTACAGCTCTGTCCTGTCTCTCTGGTGGTTCTGGCCGAAAAGTAAACCACCCGGTCCTCCGCCGGTGAACTGAAGGAACCACCACTATCCGCCAGGTTGTGAATTTTTGATCCGAACAGCAGTATTTCGATCACCGAGAACGATCCGGAGGTAGGATGAATTAAATGGCTGGGCTCCACACGGAAAGAAATCGCTATTTGTGCAGAGAGGTTCTTGTCGTAACCACATAGGCACAAAGAAAGTAAAAATATAAGCAACACTTTCAGTTCCTGTACAAAGAGCCCTTTAAGGCTACTGTTTTTATATCACTACCAATGAAATTGCACGAATACAAACTGTCTTAACGAGATTCACTCGTTTGGGTCGGAACGTCACAGAGAGAGAAAGACACAATTATGCTGGTCGAAATTCGGCTGTACTAAGGGAGATAAGTTGTGGTTCTTCATCCGCCCCCTCCGATATAGCAGTCGGCTTTTCTCAGCTTTGTTGACGAAGTTATCAGGATGCGCATTTCTATCTCTGGGTACGATTCAGACTTTTTGACGCATGCAACCAACTGGCCAGATCAGCAAGACCCACTAAGCCGTTTCCGCTGCGTTTTCCTTCGCGTTCTCTGATCTGTGATCTCTCTTGCTCTCTCTGCCATGTCTGCTGCTTCTCTCGCATTCCGACGCATTCTCTGATCATATCTGCTCAACCCACGTGTGCAGGCCGCTTCTATAGAGAGAGGCGAAGCTAAACAGTTTTTTAGGCACCGCCCATGAATTTTAATATGCAAATCGCCTGGACCACTATGTGTCTTTCGCTGGATCTCCGAAGCTCTGCAGGAACCCAGTTTTTAAGAGGTACTAAAATCGGATTCGGACTCCCTGCTGGGTTTTCTGCAGCCAACGTCCACTTAAACCCGGCAAAAAGCACTTATCTCATCTGAGGACTCTGGCTGGATCTCGCCCGGCAGAGCACCCACAATCCAATTCACCATTTATCACAAGCTTTACCTAACGAACCCGTCCATTAATTACTCTGGAATTAATTCACCTAGTTAATTAATAATTCAATCCCAGAAACAACTAAGTAAAAAGAAAAACTTATTTCTGGAATTACTCTGGAAGCTCTTCTCCCCAACTAATTAGTACCTTCTTCCCAATCTTTTAGAACCATTGATTAATAAACCGACCTGGGGTGGGGTCTCTCTTTCTGTTACAATTATTAGTGATCTTTTATATCTCCAAGGAAAAACAATATCTAAGGTTTAAAATTCTCTTTGTTAAAAATATTTAAAAAATAAAATTTACTTTTCTGAAACTTTATTTGAAGAAGATTAGCTGTTTTAAAGTTTAATCAATCTGATTTGTAAAAACAAAAAAAATATTACTTTTGGTTTAAAATATTGCAGAAATGCATTTTTTAACACACAGGTAGGTGTTTTTATGATATATTGACAACCTGATGTTTGGGAAATTTAACTAATTTTTTCTATGAAGAACATATCCATAAAAATTATGTAACTAATATAATGTGTGAGCCTTTTTTATATAATTTTTTAACTACCCAGTAAGCTTAAAAATTTAGGAAAATATTCTAAGTAATCTAATGTTTTATTGAATTTTATGTACTTTGGCTTTAAATTTACTATAGTTACCTTATTTTCTGATAATGTTGTGTATGGGTGTCTGTATTTACAAAAATTGGCACATTTATACAACACACAAAAAAATTCAAAATTTTTAAGAAAATACTGGGGGTTGTTGAATTGTAGTAAGCTTTTCCATTTATGATTAATAAATATTGTTTTTTTACCTAACCTTGCATTAGTAACATTGGATTTCTAAAAATGGATAGTGCCTTCGACAACAACTGCACCACACTGCATGCTATACATCTTCACCGAGTCAGGAGAGTAGTGGGGGGAAGCAAAAAGAAATGTTACCAACTAAGAATTACAAGAAGTTTAAAAAATTGAGGGTAACAAAGCACAACATAAGACAAAAGCAGGATTAATAACAATATGACCTAACCAGTATAAATTAATAGAGAGTTTAAAAAGATTTAAAATTTTATAAATTATTCTAATTAAAAGTTTTAAAAAAGGAAAACAATTCTTGTAAAAATTCATCAAAAATATTTTTTTCTTTAAACTTATTGTTTATTCCATTGGTGGTTGTGCTAGCACAAAGTCACAAGTCATCGTGACTGAGAGTTTGAGTGTGCTAGCCTTGTTCAGACTGTTGATCACACTAGATAACGTGCGCTCTCTCAGAAACTGTAACTAAGGTCTGCTCAGCATAGTTGCAGTATAAACCACAGGTGGGCTTTGTGGGTATTGAACAAACACAAATGTGCCTGAACATGCATCTGCAATGGGGATTAGCTAGCTGCCCTAGTAGACTGGCATTCTCAAATTCGAGTGGCTGCACCATTTACCTTACCTATCTTGGAGAATACTGGGTATGCCAGTATTTTACATATGCTTGGCAGAGGAATATCATTGTTGACAGCAAGGAGATACCGTCTCAAAAAATGAGACACTGCAACTTTTAGTTGGAGTTGGGAAGCCACTTGGAATGCCCTTGAAAAACATTGTGATCACTAAATCTAAGATAATCATTTTTATTTATATCTTGTAATTGATAATATCTTTCTCTTTTTCATATTTTTTTCTTTAAGTTTTCTCATCGTATGGATGCTCTGATTGCATTGGAACCTGAATTGGGAGGCACTCTGGATCAGGATGCAGCAGTAATTCCTGAAAAAAGTTCCCAGATTTCCAGATTTTCATCCTCTCCTTACCATTCAAAACCTCCTCCTTCACCATCTGACAAATCACAAACTACACAGTGGACTGTACCTGCAACATCTGGTAAAAAAAACAGCCAGCAACTTGATTCAAAGGTACCAATGAAAATTTCAATAAGTTTTCAAAAGTTCATTTTTTTTTTTTTAAGTGTTCAAGAGAGCTTCTATAACCTGAGCCACTGGCTATTCCAACCACAGCACAGTTATAGTGATTGGGGCTACTATAATTCAATAAAATGTGATATCAACTCTTTTGTATTAACTCTGCTCCATTTACCAGTGCAATTTCAATATAGGATGCACCATCCCAGACAAATATCTGAAAAGGGGTGCTAGTGCAGAAAGAAAGCAATAATGCAAATATGCATACTTTATTTATATTTATCTGCAATATAGTAAATCATGACTTTGATTTTGTCACTACAATAATAGGCACTTTTCAAGACATTATGTTGTTTTGCTGTTGCACATGATTTCTAATAATCAACTGGCTAGTTGATGGAAGCAGTTTCTCATCCTAAATCGTTTTTTGCATTACTTGGCTTTACTTATTTTTTTAAATGATTCAGTGAACATTTATCTTTATCTTGATTGTTATAGTTACAGTGTTTTGGCCATTGTATTTTTCTTCAGATATCTGTTGTGTTCAGTAGCATTCTTTAAATTTTGAATTAAATTGAACCCTTTATTCAATCTACAAAAGGTAAACTATTCATGTTCTACTGTTCATACTATGGATTAATTTGTATCAGTTTATTCTTCTGTTATTTTATCCTTTTAACAGATATTCCCAAGCATGGACATTAGAACAACCTACTCTTGTAGCTTGAATAAAGGGGTGTTTGTAAAACATCTGACAATGTTACTAAATACAGCAGGTAACTGAAGAAAATTTGAAAGTATAATGGCTGAAACATTGTGACTATAACAATCAAGATAACAACTGTTTAAATTAATATATTAGGTTGTCATGCATGAAATGTCACATTTTATAGGAAATGAATAAAATGCTTTTGAAATGTTAAATAACTAATTTATTTAGTTGAAATAGGCACCATGTTGATGAATGACTGTTCTCCAACATATCTTTAAATTCTTGATCTCATTTTTAAAAAAATTCTCATTCTTTGATGTAATGCTTCGATTACCTCTTCCTTATTGGAGAATGTTTTATTGTGTATGAAAAGCTCAAAATGCTTAAATAATTGACAATCAGTAGGAGAGATATCAGGTGAATATGGAGGATGAGGCAAAATTTCATAATTCAAGCGATGCAGCTTTTGAACAGTTGGTTAAGAAGCGTGCTGCTGTGCCTTGTTGTGCAGCAAAATTGGGCCATAAAAATAAGATTATGTATAAATCAGCACTTGTACCTTAGATCAGAGTGTGTGTGTATATATATATATATATATATATATATATATACTTTTAAACATTATTTTTAGTGTAATTAAAGTAACAAAAGTATGTTGGATTAATAAATAAAAAATCCATTAATTCTTTAGAAATTGTTTTGTTTACATTTCGGATATGGAACTGAACCATTATGATTTTCAATAGAGATCTGAATGAGTAAAGTGTGCTTTCAAGGTAAAATAGAACCTTGCTGTATTAAGAAGTTGTCAAAGCATGTCACATCAAACAGTGGTTTCTGCTTCAAAGTGTGATTCATGTTTAAATCCTGCCAGAGGGTGCATTGTATTTAATAAGATTTCTCAAATGTTCAGGCTGGTAGATGAAATAAAATACTGTTTAAAAAATAAACTGAGTGCCTATTCAAATATGGTTATTCAATAAAGTTGGGATATCAGGTTGGTTGTTTTTGTTTTTTTTCCTTGAGGTTATGCATTATCTATACTACTTCCTAGTCTAACTTGCTAATACTGTAATATTAAATGGATTTGAGAGTCTTATGTGCTGTCAAATATTGTGTTTTTCAGAGATGAGAATGATTTCTAATCTAATTGACTGCACCTTTTTCTAAGTTATTTCATAAACCTAATTGAGGATTTTAACTGACATATATTTTGGGGATTTTGATATATTTATACGATTGATCAGTTTGGTGAATGAAAAGGTCTGTCATTATTGCAATCGTCTCAAAATGTAAATTCATCACTGAAACTAATGAAGTGTTTGTTAAAATGTTTCTTTTTTCCGATACTTGGACAATGAAATATCAACTGTAATTATTTATCGGGAGGATGAAAGTATTTTTTTATATACTTTTATTTTGCAGTGTTCAGGCACAGCTGGATAATGGTATCTTTGAAAGCAGTCTAAACATTAGCTTAGCATGGTATATTGTTATTGTTTTAGGTACCTGAGACTAAGAACCAAGTCCTGGTGCCTCATTTGAGTACCCAGCCTCCCACCCAGAGAAAGAGTTTGCACTCTGATACTGACCAAATCAAGAACCAGAAGGCAGAAGAGTAAGAATTATTTCTCCACTTTTATTTATTTATTTATTTATTTATTTTTTTTTATTTTTTTTTTTAATGAAATTTGAAAAGAAAGAAAAGAATGTCATGGAATTTATCAGTTGCCATGCATTAAATGGAAACAGAATAGTTTCTCTCTATTTTAATTCTTTTAATCATTTTTACTTGTTTTTTCTTTCTTTTTTTTTTTTTTTTTTTTTTTTTACAAGGGTCAGCTGAAAAGTTCATAGGCTGACCAAGATATTCTCATGGAATGTGACCAAATGAGGTTTATTTTTCAACATAGCCACCCCTGTGGACCACCCACTTCTTTCATTTGTGTCACAGTGCTTGAATCCCATTGGTGAAAAGCATTCATCCTGTTGATCAAAATGTCATCAACAGCAAATATGACATCATCATTACTGCAATACTGGTTCCCAACCAAGTGTTTTTTCATGTCAGATGAGGCCAAATCAGGAGAATAGGGAAGGTGACCAGCTAGTTCAAAGCTACAGTCTTGCACAGCAGCCATTGAAACCAGGAATGTGTGTGCTAGAGCATTGTCCTGATGAAACGAGATCCTTTTCGTTGATTTTCCTGGGCATTTGGTCATTCTAAACTCTCAGAACTGCCTCAGAAAATTGGCATAGTACTCTCTATTGATGGTGTAGCCTTTTTGAAGATAGTCAATAAACACAATGCCTTTTGCATCCCAAAAAATTGAGACCATAATCTACTCTGCAGATGAAGCGACCTCGGCCTTCTTTGTAGCAGGTGAGGGGTGTTTCCGCTGTTATCTATCACCATATGGTGAGCATGATCAATGTTTTCTTTGGGAGTGGCAGTTGCATGATGACCAGACCTTAAGTCCTCTTCAAGACTCTCCCTTCCCCTTCTAAATTCAGCTTACCACTTTTGCACTATTGATAAAGATGGAGTGTCACCCCCTAATGTAGCAACCATGTCAGCATGAAAGTCCTTGGGAGCTAAACACTTTTTCTGCAGGTACTTGATAATATCAAGATGCTAAATTTTATCCATTTTCAAGAGAAGTTGCTACAAGTTACTTTTGAAGTCTTCTTTGAACGGTCAGATGTCAGTTTACCTGGAAAGAAACAGTTCAGTTATTAATAAGACGATTTGAAATTAATGTATGAAAGATTTCACAGTTCTAGCATCCCTCCATAACTTTTCAGCCCACTCATCATAAACTTTTCAGTTTCCCCTTGTATTTAACTAAAATTCTCCATACAGAAGTGTGTACCATTATTACAATGATTATAACCATAGTAGTGTGTTTTCTTTGCCTTTATATCCTTGTCTCAAAAACACCTGACAATAAGATGCTCATGAAATTGCCACTCAGTGGTTCAGACAGAATAATCAGATATCAGATTTCATACTTGATAACAAAAATTGTTTTTGAGCTTATAAATTAGGGAACAATCTAATTTTAAAAAAAGTAGTAATTAAATTTGGACATATCTATTGCAAATTTCTGCTTGTAATGTCTAGCCTTATTAAAACAAATAGTGATAATTTGTTTGGTGACGGGCATCAGATTTTATTATTCAAATAAAATACAACATAAATTTTTATTTACAAGCGAATTCAATAGATCTGGTCATATTTGACTAACTTATCATATATATATATATATATATATATATATATATATATATATATATATATATATATATATATATAATAAAATATGTGTGCATGTGTGTGATTAAAATATTATTTTTACATATGTTAATACAGCTTTCTTAACATTCTTTAACTTCCATCATTCTTTTATTCATTTTGTTTATTTTTCTACTGCTTCAATTTTAAAGTTACTTTTAGTAGCTTTTATTCACAGAGATTTTCTTTTCTTAACTATTGTTTTCCATTCTGATATATGTCTCTTTTAATAATAAGTCTCTCAAGTTTCATATTGGATTAATATCTGGAGAAGCTGAAGGACTATTTCATTAATTTGCCTTTTCTCACTTTACCAAAAAAAAAAAAAAAATCATTAGCTTTCCAGAATGTGAAAGCAAATCATTTTGCATGAATATATTTAGCTTTGTGATTATGAACTGTACCACTCAAAAACGTCTTGTTCAAGAACTTAGAATAATTTTCTGCATCTGTCATCAACTTTAAAGGAACTTATAAATCATACTGCCTCCAATACTAGTTCAAAACATTACTTCACTGTATCCTCTAAATTGTATTACATAACTATTTCCATAAAAGACCCAACCTGTATAGCTCAGATCCATCTGGTCCATCCAATGGTGCTCTACATTAATCAATAAAAACTACTGTTTAGAAATCAATTTTCTTTTATTTCTTAAGCCAACTTACATATTTATCTTTGCAATATTTACTTGTGATACTTTGGTTGCTTTTGTGTCTTTAGCCAACATTTGCAAATCTTTTTCTGTTTACATTTACAACACCAGCTGCTCCTACTATTGTTTTGTTGTTGTAACATTCTTAAAGAAATTTTTTTGTGTTTTTGTCAATGTTTTAAGTTTCCTTTTTGATATATTTATTTACAAGATGATGAACAACCTTCCAATTGCATAAGAAAATCTCACACTAATAAATGAATATTTCTGATAAAAGTATAAACTGAAATCCACAGGGTATATTTATCCTATAAATACATTTGACATGTTGCCAACATCAGTTGGCTACTACCAATTTTATTACAAAAAACATTGACTTGCATGATAAAATCTGATATAGATTAAGTTCCAATAAGAAGGAATTCACATATTACACTGTCTGCTAGATCATGACTATATTTATACTAGAATCAGCATTAGTAGTGGAAGTAGTAGCAAAAACTAATTTGCATATGAAACATTCATAATGTAAGTATTATGCTTTATGCAAAATATACATTGGACTGAATCAGTTCAAATGTTCAATGGTTCAAAATATTTCTGTTGATTAATTCACTGACTTTCTTGACTAGTAACTTATTCAATCTCAGTTTTTCTTCTCTGATCAGAATCAGCTCTCAGCTCAGTTGATGCTTCACCTGGTCCTTGTACAGTCTCAGTTAACAGAGTGCCTCAAGGGACTGTCTTAGTGACAGTTTTCTCTTGTCTGCCAAGACAGACAAAGGCATTTTTAGAGTTAGCTACAAGTAATTGTAGCTCAACCTGATTGACAAAGGTTCAAACTTCGTCAGGCATATGTCATAGCATTAAAAGTCTGTTGGATTGAGACAACCACATAGGAAGTGTATATCCATTTCAAGGTGCCCCTCAGGTAGCCAACTATTTGTTCATATGGTTCTTGTGAATATTATGTAATGAAGAAGCTGTACAGTTTCTCACATTATTCTCTTTTTAGACTTCACATCTTGAGGGCTTGTAATACTTTCTTCCAGTTTATTCTATTGTATCGCTTTACTTGGCTATTTCCTTGTATATTACATGCATTGAAATGATTTCTATACCATATTTGCATTGAAAAGTATTTACTTCTTTAGGTATAAATGCCTGGTCTTGAGCTGAGTAAATATACACAAACATCTCAAAAATGCAAACAAATTGATGATAATCTATAACTGTGTTGTTATATCACTATATGAAAAGTGTGGAAGAACTATTTGGTTGTAATAATTCCTCATCCCACTGGATAAAGATTCTCTCAGCCAAGATTGTGGGGTTATCTCAGTGCAATGATTTTCTCCATTTTATATTCTTCCTGCACAGGTCTGTTTTTGAAAATTCATCTGGATCTACTGATGAATTGCAAGATAAAGTTTTCTTTGAACCTCAAGAACAACTATGATATGGAAAGACAATGAGAAATCTTCTTGTATTCATCAATTATAATTAAAATGTGTATTGATTTTTACTTAATGTTGGTAAAGTGCTCTTAAAGTATTTAATTTCATTGCACACATTTTTTATCCTTTTGATCTCCATTGGTTGGATGAATTGTGTGCATTTGGGTTAGTGTCAAATTGAGCCAGTTTCAAAAAAATCTATCCATTGAAAAGTAAAATTTGTAATGAAAAGGTTTGCTTGACTGATCCTATTTGGAAGTTTTACACTGCAATAAATTTACTAGTTTTAATACAAAGTAATTCACTTAGTAGATTTTTTCTTGTATACTTGTTTGAACAGGCTGGGTTTAAATTGGAAATCCTGTATGTACATGTAATAAGGAAAATAATTGCTCCACTCCATCAACATTTCCCTCTGGGATGCATTTTCTCAAGGAATTAACAACCTCTTCTTTCAATAATGAGAGATGGTGAGTGGTGCTGCTTGGGAAGACAGGCTGCTGGAGCTGAGCATACTTAACCCTGACTGGCTAAGTAAGTAATCACACTCAGCTACATGCTGAATATATATATATATATATATATATATATATAAAATAGTAGAAGGCGGAGTAGTAATTGGTAGTAGTTGTGATAATATCAAACAAATTTGCCTAACAACCTCTAAATACTTCTGAAAATACTTACCATTTTGTCACTTAATATTAAATTAAAAATATCAGGATATCTAGCAAAAAGTGGATGTTCACCATCTGTGACTGGAGAATTTTTTGCTTTTTGGCTTTAATTAATGGAATTCACCAACACAAATTCCGAGAGGAAAGAAAAACTTTCTTTACTTTTGAGAAGAATTATTACCATTCAAAGAATTGTTCAGATTATTGAACATTTTTGGTTGGTTGAGTGGAAGTGGAGGACAGAGAGATATTCCCTCCAATTTTTCTTACAGATGGTACATCTAAAAATAGACATAGATTAATGGATTACTATTGTGCTGATAAGAAAAATCAACAAAAACTAATTTGAACAACTGTTGGAATGAAGCAAGAGCTGTAATGAGAAAACACAAAATGAAAGAAAATGACATAGAAAAATGGTTCCGATCAGAAAAAAAAAAAATAAATTCCCATCGTTTGACTTGGGGCCCTCTTTGCCAAATAAAAAGTTTGTTTTATTTTTTTTTTCCACAATACGGATTTTTTATTTGCTACATATTTTTATTATTTTTAATTTTATTCAAATGTATCTACAAGAATGGATCAATAAATCTGTAGTTATTAGCCGAATTTTGATTTGAAATTTTCACTGCATAATGTTTGATCAATACAATTAATATTTACCACTTTATATTGAAAAATAAATAGTTAGAAAGCAAAATAGTTTCTTTTTCATCATTATGTTACAAACTTATTGATGTGTATGGATTTTATTTCTATTATATTCTGATTACCAAGTCAGCCTGAAAACTCAATGTAATTTCCTGTAATCCACTTTTCTTATTTCATTTGATTCTTATTCTATATTATTTTTGCTTTACTTTCTTTCCTCTTCTCATATGGTTTCATTAATTTTGGAATATCTTCTGATGCCTTAATTACTCAACTAAATATCATCACACACACACACACACATTATATATATATATATATATATATATATATATATAATTAATGGATTTATTTTTAATCCAACATTGTTATTACTTCAAACTTATTTTTAGTGAATACTCATGTTTGAAATAGACGCCCTGTTTTTTATTTTAAACAGTTTGTATTACATTTATCTGTTGGTCTGCTTGTGCACTGAAGTTTCTTTGTAAGGAAACCCCACATGCCATAATAGCCAGCAAGTGAGAAAAAAAACACAGGGCATTTATTTTGAACATGGATATCCACTAAAAATGCATTTTAAGTAATATATTACAGAATTTGTTTCTATATCTGTGTACCTAATAATATACTATGGTATAATAAAGCATAAAAAAACATGCCAACAAATAATCCTCACAAGAGAGATTTCTTTTTTTTTCCACCTGTAAATGTGGGCTGAAACTTGCCTCAGAATTTAGTTGGCCACAATATGAATAAAAAGGTCAAGTGTCTTTGTGAGACAACAAAAGACAATAAAGAAATCCAACACAGAAAATAAATCAACCTGACTGCAGGAAACCAACATTAAACTGAATAAGCAAAAATTCAAATAAGCAAGTAAAAGTTTAGCTAGCATTGCACACTTGTTGCCTTTTCTTTATTTAGAAATCACAATATATTGTTTTGTATTTATAATTATGTTTTGTTGTTTTTTTTATGACTTTCAATTAGTGCTATATATATATATATATATATATATATATATATATATATTAGAGAGAGAGAGCAAGAGTGTGTGTGTAAAGGTGTATTAGGTTTAGTTTGTTTTCTCATTTCATGTAGTAAGCATCATGACCCACTCTTAAAAATCTTTTATTTTCATAGAATAATGAATCTGTCAGCCCTCAGTGGTGTTAGTGATATTATTGCTGACCTCATAGGCAAGGGAGATATTAATTTGACAGATGTTGGCCTCATGCCGGAAGACATTGAACAGTTTACAGACAAAATATCAACAAGGTAATTATGTTTTGATTAACCCTCTATCATTAATTCTAAGCCAATGCTTAACCCACTCTGCTTGAAATCACCTTGGTGATAATCTCCAGATATATTTCTTGACAAATGTGTGATTGTATTTTAAATATGTTTTTTCCCTCTTTCAGTTTCTGCAATGCTCTTGCGTATCATTTTAAAAATTTTCATTAATCAGACTGATTCATTTATTATTACTATATTGTTACTAAATAATCTTTCTCTAATGTGGATCTATTTTATATCTGTTAATAATTCCATGAAGAGTCCTGTACTAAGAAAGGTATTATTATATCAAGAAGAGAATCATAACAATATTAAACATAAAGTGAAATACCAAAAGTTTAGAGACAGATTCCTAATTCATAACCTAATTATAACAAACCATTACTGCATAATACTACATGGATCAATTGGCTCATTTGAATGACACAATAGAAAAGAAAAGACACTTTTCTAAGCAAGGAACTTGACTACCGATTTTGTTTCATCACAATGCTTCATCATGGAACCGAGTTCTGCATGCAGCATCTTTTCCAGACCTTTATCTTTCAGACAATCACTTGTTTGACACTATACAACACTAGAGTGAGTAATTGGCTCATCTAAATGAATTATTGGATTTCTTCTTTTGTCTCAAACTGTTATTGAATCTATGCATCTATTTTCTCAGATCAATGATTAAAAATGGCATCAAGCAAAAGAATCTGTTAGGTTTTAAAGATGATCTTTCATCGAACCCTGTTGACTGGTGCTACAAAACCACAAACAAATAGCTTTACCAAATAACAAAACCCACACCACTTAAAAGCTTCTAACAGCAACAAAAGCAAAAATGGGTAGCAAATATAGAAAAGAGTGATAACAGTTAATAGATTTGAGAATAGATTTGCTGAAAAATCATTTTAATAAAAAGATTTTCTAAATTTCAATTGACAGTAATACTGTTTTCTCTATAGAAACAACTAAATTCACCATTACCATACAATGTAGCATTACATGAGTACACTGATCCAGTTATGTTCCAGAGCTGTGCATAACTGTATTTTCAAGTATGACAGCAAAGAATTAAACTCTGCAATATGTCTCATGAATGGGGTTTAAATTTGATGGTCACAGGTGCCATTGGAGTACTTGTAAATCTATTGGAATCAGTTTTGTTATTCTCCATGATGGGTCTGGTTATGTTGTATTGCTGGAACATGCCATCACCACTAACAAGCATGGCAAACATGAATGGTTTGGGGTGATATAGCAGGGTAGTAGTATGTTCAATCAAGAACATTTTATAAAATTCTTTAAATTTTTAAGCAATGAATTGTGTACTGTTATCTGAGATCATGGCATCCAGAATGCCATATCTTGCCAACAGTTTGTGTAAAAAAATTACTGTAACTGTGGAAGTTGTTTTTTTTAAATTTTTTTTGCACTTACAAATTTCAGGCTACTTAGTAAAGTTATCCACTTCCATAGATCTCCATAATTTATATACAGTCCTGACCATGGAGTCTCTGTCTTTGGCCAAGGTTGTAATTTTGTGATAGGTGATTTTGCTGCCAGATCACAACCTCTGCAGGCTTTTTACTAATTTTTCAATATCTTGATCCATTTTTGTCTAGTATACATAGATTCTCATAAGAGATTTCATCCTTGAAATTCCTGAATGTCCACTATGAAATTCATTTAATATCTGCTTTTGTAATATGATAGTGCAACATCAGTATTACGTCACATAGCAAGTAAACATTCAAGCCTGGATTGTCTACTAAAAATTGTCTATCTTTCTTCTAGTCATTTTTATATTTTCAAAATAAACATGTCTTGTTCTGCTTTTACTTTTATTTCTTCTAGTGTCACTGATAGTTTGCATACTATATTACATAATATATTTTTAATTTTTATTTTACTTTTTAATGCTGCAATAAAAGTGTCCTGAAATGGTTCAGTATTTTGTGGTAACAATCTTGATAAACCATCAATGTGTCCTAATTTTTTGGATGGTTGGTATTCCATCTTGAAATCATAATTTAATAAGATGATACTCCAGCATTGTAATCTATTCACTGTATGCATAAGAATTCCTTTTTTGAACCATAAATTGGTAATAGAAGATGGTGGTCCATCTGTAAATGAAAACTCTTTCTGGGTATAAATTTGTGAATTTTTTCTCACTGCAAATATTATTGTTAATGCCTTTTTTTTTTCGATCTGGTTGTAGTTTTTTCTGCCAGTAGTAGCGAACATGAAGTATGTTTGATGGCTTTCATTTTACTATCATCATATTTATGTAGAATTACCATTCCTATACCATAGTCACCAGCATCTGAAGTCAATACTATTTCTACTTTTGGATTGTAAGCTGATGATGAGTATGATGTTAATATTTTCTTCTTCTTTTTTTTTTTCCAAATGCTTTCTGCCACTTATCAGTCCAGTTCCACTTTATGTCATTTTTAAGCAAATTGTTCAGTGGAGCTTTCATATTCTGCAGATTAGTTATATAGATTTGATAATACTTTGCTAGTTCTAGTAATAATTGTAATCTAGTAACGTTTATTGGAGGAGGTATATTCTTAATTGCACTTGTCCTCGACAGAACTGGTTTACAACCATTTTTATCAGTGATTTGTCCTAGGTACTTGATTTCAGGCAAACCTGTATTTGCAAATAAGCTTCAGAAAGATCAAGCTTTGAAAAAATTTTTCTACTGTTTAAATCTGCAAAAATTTCCTCTTGACTTGGTAATGGATGGTTATGGGATTCTAAATATTTATTTAACCCTGTCAAAAAATCAGCACAAACACAATTTTTTTTTCTTTACATACACTGCTGGTGGTGACCATTTTGAATGGTCGATCTTTTCAATAAAACCTATTTTTTTATTTAACAGCTTGATTTCTTATTTGTTTTGTAAATATTTTTAAAATATTTTCACTGAAATAATTTACAACGAAGATGCTGTATGGGTGTGCTGTCCCAAAATGCAAAGGAAATTATAAAAATGGACCAAAGGTCTAAAGTGAATATATTTTAATTTCTAAAAGATAAGTATTAATCAGATGCATGGATACGTGCTATCAAAAAGGAAAATTTTGTACCAAACAAAAATAGTAAAGTGAATAATTTATTTTATATTATTTCTCTCTCTTACATTATTTGTAAAAAGCATTTAAAACTTTATAATTAAATTAATAATTTCATTACTTTATAATTCATGATACACTGAAATAAAGTAATGAAATGGATTCCACCATTAAAATTTTTTATTAATTCTTTATTTATTAAATTATCATTTTTTAATAAAATTTTCGATACAAATACTTAAAGGAAATTTTTATAATAATTTTTAATAAGCATTTAAGAAAAACAGACATTTGAATTTTTTTATTTGTAAAAAAAAAAAAAAATATTTCCATAAAAAGTCTACAAATATGCATGTGTAAACTTAAAATTTGCTTAAGTTTACATATGATTTTGTCTGTTTTGTATTTTTTAAATTGTTTTAAATTTTGTTGTTGAATTTTAGAACACCTACAAAACTCATTTTATCAATTTAATGAAATTTTTAATAAAAATATGGACAGCATAGTTTTTTTTTTACTATCTTAGATTTTAACATATTTTAAAAAATAGGGTTTAATTGCCCTTTTAATTCAATTTTTTAGGTATGTGAACTGCATTTTTGTCCTGAGAACATAAGGCGAGAAACATCAGCATTCCATAAGAAAACTGGTACCACAATTAATGTTAGCCTTAAGAAAGCAATTCTTCCTGTAGGTGCAATCCCTAGAATTTTACCAAACTGTCCCTCATATTTATTTTCACTAACCCCCTCTAGAGATTCACCAGAATCCAGAAAAATTTAACTGGAGAATTCTTCCCTTAAAAAAGATTTAGATCAAAGTATTGCTGAAGATTTTGAATACGAACAGCAGAGGAAATTCCACAGCATTACATGATATAGAGGGGAAATTAAATTTTCTTGGTAGAAATTACTGGAGTATCGTGAGGAAACCAAAGACTCTTCTTATGTAGCATCATCAAGTTTTCATATCCAAAAATCACTCAATCTGTAATAATTGAACCTGATTTTTCAGTACATGTGTTCTGTGGTGGTGTGGAAATGAATACTATAGAATAGTATCAGATTCCTGATCCTTTAATTGATAAATACTTTGGAAATTATTACTGAACAGATGAAAAAAATGGACATAGAAGAATGTCAACCAAATCTCAAAGTGTGATTACTGTATTAGATTTGGTAATGTTCTTTCTGTTATTAGTGCAAGATGAGTCATTTAAATATTTTTATGCAGTTAATTTTATATATGAGCAGCTAAAATTAGTGACACAGTTTGATTATTCAGCAGAAATGATGATTTTTTCTTCATTCTTGTATCAGGTCATCCCATAAGTTCTGTCCGAATTTTGAATAAAGAAAACAAGTGACCAAATGTTACATTTAATTACAGATTCAATCAACAATGTATTTTCCCTGATTATCTATGACTTCCTTCCATCTATTAACAAGCTTACTAATTCCATTACTGTAAAATTCTTTTGGCTTTGATTCGAAGAACTCACAAATGTCAGTTTTAACCTCTTCCTGTGTTACAAAAGCTGTTTCTTCCAAATGATTCTGTAAGCTACAAAACAAATGGTAGTCTGAAGGAGCAAGATCGGGAGAATAAGGTAGATGAGGAATTTTCTCCCAACTAAGTTCTTCGATCTTTTATGATGTGATTCTTGCTGTGTGGGGTCACGCATTGTCCTGATGAAACATCACCTCTTTTCAATTCACTAGAGCAGGTCTTTTTTTTCTCAAAGCTTGGTTCAAACGCTCTAATTGCTGACAGTATATTTGAGCATTAATTGTTGCATTAGGTGGTAAGAATTCAAAGTGGATTATTCCTTGGTGATCCCACCAGATTGAAAGAAGAACCTTTTGCCCATGAAGTTCCCTTCTCGGCTGTGGCTGGGGTCCTTCCCCTTTACCAAGCCACTGTCTACGACGCTTAACATTTCGATAAAAGATTCATTTTTTGTCGCCAGTCACAAGTCTATCCAAAAAAGGCGAAACAAGTTAGTGAGAATGGAGAGAAGAGCAGATGTCAACTCGGGATTTGAGGTTGTTTTCAGACAATTCATGAGGCACCCATTTTCCAAGTTTAGGATCTTTTCCAAGTTGTTGAAGATGATGATGAACAGTTGTATGGTTTGAACTGAGAACCACTGCCAATTCCTCGACTGATAAAGCAGGATTTTCTTCAAGGGCTGCTTCTCATCAAACTCAACTGGACGTCCAGTTCGATCTTCATCTTCAAGGGTGAAATCTCCACCTCTGAATTTTGCAAACCATCTTCTGCAAGTTCTTTCATTCACACGTTCCTCTCCATAAACCAAGTGAATGTTTCTAGCCGCTTCAGCTGCTGAGTTTCCTTTCTTGAACTCATAAAACATTATGTGCCTCAAATGATTCTTGGGTACTTCCATGTTAGCAGGGTTTTAATCAAACAAAATTTAATTTTATTGTTCTCTGAAATAAAATTTGATCAGTTTAAATGCATCTAAACATAGAAATAATGTTCAACTCCATTAGACATTATAAAATACTCTTTAAATTTCATTCATTTTAACAAAAAGTTAAAATTTGGAAAGAACTTATGGGATGACCTGATATAACTGCTCCCCCCCGCCAGAGGTTATAGGCTGTTAAGAGACACCAAAAATATAATTTTCTTTAGTTATTCAGCCATCAGAAGATTAATCTTATCAACCTATACAAATCCTATAGTTGAGCAACATAACAATTTTCTTATGTATATTAAAAATAAGTTTAAGTTACTAGAGGAAAAGACATTACAGCATCTTTTACTTGTAGATGAAATTTACTTAAAACCTTATTTTGATTATAAAGGTGGTAATGTTGTTGGCTTAGCCAACGTAAGCAATGAGTCTGCAACAAGTGCTTTTGCTTTTATGCTTAGCAGTGTATTCTAACAATACAAGAATGTTGTACATATGCTAACTAAATGTCTTAAAGCTGAGAATTTATTTGACATAGTTGAATGTGTAATAATTGGTCTAGAAAAGATAGGCTTTAGATTTATAGCAGTCATAACAGATAATAGTACATTACATAAGAAAGCTGGATCTTTCTTTTGTAGTCCTGCAAAACTTTCAATTGTATATTCACATCCAGTTATGAAATCTAGACCTCTTTTTTTCATATAAATATGACCTATAAATGAGATGAAAAAATAAATTGACCTCAAAGGCTCTTTCTCCCACTAGTTAAAAAACTCAAAATGTTTCATTAGGTTTGAAAATTTTTAACCAATTCACTATTCAGGGATTGTTGACCTTAGAGAAACAGAAATGTTTGCCTAACTTTGCAGCATACAAAAACATATTTTATACTTGGTGGACAATACTGAATGAAAAAACATCATATAAAGGTTGGCAGCTTAACAATAAATATATTAATCTACTGATGATAACAATTATATATTCCTCAATGTATTCTGCAACTGGTTAGAATGTTGGAATAGCATTATTGGAAATAATGGGAAGCTAACAAAAGAAACCTTCACAGCTTTGTATCATACTATTCATGCAAAAGAACTGACCAAATATTGCAGAGAAGAATTGAAAATGATTTATTAGCTGGTAAATTTCAAACAGATCACCTTGAGGATAGATTTGGCAAGTACCAGCAAATTGGTGGCAATCAATATAATATCTCTATACGTCAACTATATGAGTGTGAAAAAAATCAGAATAATGTCAATTTTAAAATTGAGCCTGCCATTTAATAACCAAAATATTGATTTGAAAATTTACATACTAATTAGGATGGAAGGGGAGCAAAATGTATATATTTATAAACTTAACATAGATTTAACAGATAAGGATGTTAATGAATGCAAAGAAATTGTTTCTACTATATTATTTGTAGCAGGTTATTGCTGTTATGCACTTTTTAAGAAAATGAAATGCAAGTGGAAGTGATAATGAGAACAAAATACCTG
The DNA here is from genome assembly GCA_903632075.3 of Acanthosepion pharaonis. Taxonomy (NCBI): domain Eukaryota; kingdom Metazoa; phylum Mollusca; class Cephalopoda; order Sepiida; family Sepiidae; genus Acanthosepion; species Acanthosepion pharaonis. The sequence continues at coordinate 1,461,131 of CAHIKZ030004620.1, read as the reverse complement.
AAATAGCTATTTTTAAGGGATTAATAGGGCTTCTCTGCTATATCCTAATGATACTACTACAAATTCTGTTATCTATAATTATATATTTATTGGTAAATTGACAAAAAAATTCTTTTTTTTCTTCATTCAGTAAATCAAAGGAAATTAATCATGTATATAACCTTATGTTTTGGTAGATAATGATCATTTTTTTCATGTGGACTTGTGGTGAGGATCACAGTATTGAAGAATTAGAAGGAATTCTTGTTTGGAGATCTTTAAATGTTCTTTCAAACAATTTTTGTGCTATTGGAAAAAAAATAATATTACTAGAAAGAAGTTAGCCAAAAAAAGAAAACTTCAAACCTTCAGCTAAATTTCCCATCTACCCATGTAACATTTATTCTACAATTATTTAAAAATTTGTTGTATTTTATTTTCTACACAACAAAAATGTCAATATTGTAACTTTACTACTATAGAATAATTAAAATAAAACATGCAAATCAAAAAAAAAAAAATATTTTTTTTTTTATTGTCAAGAAAAAAGTTTTCAAATAATTTTATACAATCAAAATAAGGAGAATGAATTTTACAGCCTTTATATTCAATAAATGTACACTATTTACTTTAACATAGCAACAAATGCAAAACTTTAAATAATTTTCCTTCAGAAAATGAAGTTTATTCTAAGGTAAGAATCAAAGCTTGGTTTCTTTCTTTTATAATGTAATTGTAATATAAAAAATATTCTATGTCAGTATAGTAACTTTATGGAATAATCATTAAAATAAAAACGGATTTTTAATCTATTATTTTTTTGTTCTTTATTTAAAGATGTAAGGTAGAAATCAAACTCTGGTTTGTTTTTCTAATATAAAAAATTATTCTGTCAATTTCAATTGCCAGTATCACAACTACAGAATAAAACGTTTTTTTAATATTGTTTGCTTGTTTTTTCTTTACTGTTATTAATTAATTATATTGAATAAAGTTCTAAGATGAAATTCAAACCATGGTTTCTTTTCTTTTTTTAATAGTAATTTAAAAAATAATCTATATTTAGAACAAAGTCTACAATCATTGATTTTCAGTAGCTTTGTTTTGGTTTATACTATTTGTGGTAATGTCACAGTTAATTGAACAGGCCTCCTGTCTTGGTGTTGTTGATTTTGGTGAAATCAAGTTAGAACAACATTTGAATAAAACTGACATGCATCATAAAAGTTGTTCTTTTATGTGCCATGTCTCTTCAGCGATCATGGCTCTCCACTTCCTCCTATCTGTTGTAATAAGATTTGTCTTTTTGCTACTTCTGCCATCCACTTGCTTAAGCCCGCTAAGTATGTCATGCATTATTTTCCCTTGTTCCTCTTTCCCTCTATCCACCCTGTGGGTATCAGATTTTTCAAGCCCTCCTTCCTCATTGTGTATCCCAGAAATTTAAGCTGGCTCTTTCTGAGGTTAAGTATAAGTTTCCTCTTTGTTTGCATCCTCTCCAAAACCTCATTGTTGCTCACATGTTAGGTACATGGTATCCTTAGCATCCTTCTGTAGAACCATACCTCTGTTGCCTCAAGTCTCTTCTTCATCTTTGAGGAGACCATCCAATATTCACTGCTGTAAAGGAGGACAGATATCACGTAGCAGTTCAGTACTCTTTTCTTTGTTATCAACGAAATCCTCCTGTCTCGTAATACTCTGCCTAGCTTTTGGAATGCATCCCAATATTTTGGATCTCAGTGTTGCACTTACCGCCCTCTGTCAGAACACTTCCCAGATATTTAAATTTCCACACTGGCTTTATTTTAGTGTCCCTGACCTGTAAATCACATTTTGGGTTCATCTTTTTGCTTATGACCATGCATTCTGTCTTCTTGTAGTTTATGCTTAGTCCTTTCTTCTCACTTTCCTTTGCTACCTTCTGTAGGAGGTTTTTTGTAATTTCCTTTCTGTGTCTGCTATCAGCACTGTGTCATCTGCATATCATATGTTGTTAAGATTCTGGCTGCCAATGATGAATCCTGGTAGGATTTCCAGTTATCTCAGAATTGGCTCACTGTATAGGTTGAATAAGTCTGGTCAGAAGACACGTCCTTGCCTTATCCTCCTTTCTATTTTTGTATATTTGCTGATCTCATTTTCTATCCATATGCTGGCCATTTGCTGCCAGTAGAGGTTCTTGATTATTCTAATATATTTCCCAAATATATCAAAGTTTCTGAGAAATTCCAACAGATCTTTGTAGCATACTTTGTTGAATGCCTTTGCGTAGTCTATAAAACACAGGTGCAAGTCCTTCTGCATTTATATTGCTCTTTCTGATAACATTCTGTGCATGAATATTGCGTTCTTTGTTCTGGCATCTTTAACAAACCAACACTGTTTTTGCCCATCTCTGGCCTGATTCTGCTGTTTGCTTTATTTATCAGAATATGAATGATGAGTTTTCTTATTTGGTTTATTATTGTTCAGTTATCCTAAATGTGAATCAGGACACATTTGGTGTTGTATCCTGAACTTTTAAAACCTTTTGATTACAGTTTTGTTTGTTTTTATTTCTTTATCGTTTGTCTAGGCCATTGAATAATAACCACATGATGCAAATGAGCCTTGAAAAACTTACCCAGATGGCACGTGAGAGTGAGGCTAACAACAACAACAACAACAACATTGACCAACGGCAGGAATTACGGCAACTGATGAGTCACAGACAAAACCAGAATCGTCAAGAATACCAAAACAAGCAGGAAATACTAGCTCAAGAGAAACAGCTGTTTTCCAAGAAGCAGGTAAGATTTTTCATAAAATTCTAGACATCTTCTTCATTAAAAAAATAGGATAGATTTATTTTAAATATTTTTTTCAGTTTAAGTAAGATAAATTAAAATGTTTCAAATTATAAACTTCACTGTCATTGATTGAATCTTGTTTCTTTGTTATTGATACACCTAACAACCTCAACCTCTGCTATTTGCATGTCAGACATAATCTCTCTCCTTGTAATAATTCATACACAGTTTGCATGTGAATAGTTACTAGTCACATGTTTGTGCAAAACTGTACAATGATCTGCTATTGTGACAGTCTAGAATTATAGCATTTTTGTTTTTTACAAAAATCAGTGTTTGTATATTTTGGTATTATAGATTTTACTTGTATATTTGGCCAACGACTAGCATCCTTTTGTATTTGTCTATGCACACATATATAGTTTTTTTAAACAATACTGACAAATTATTAAATTAAGTTGTTTTATGTCATAATTGTATATATATATATATATTAGAAAGAGAAAGGAACAGCATAATAAAAAAAATATTCATTATTTTGGACAGTTTCTGTCTTTATTTTCTTCTAAAACTAATTCCACTCTATGAAGCTTAGAACGGCTCATGATCAAATAGACATTCATTGTCTGTTATATTTAACAATATATGTTTGCATAATGATCTGCTGCCCCTATACACTAAATTATATATATTCAGTTGTATGGATATGAGTTTGTGACTCTAGGTTTCACACTTTTGTGATCATCAGACAAACTGGTTTATTTTTTTAAAATATGTATGATATAATATGTTAGCTCTATCCTATCACTGATATTGAGTACTTTCCAATAAGTACCATCCATATAATATATATATATATATATATATATATATATATATATATATATATATATATATATATATATATATGTGTGTGTATGTATTTTCAAGTGGGGATCTTTTGGTATTTTAGAAATTAATTTGTTTTTCATAAATAAAATGAACAATACAATCAAAGAAACCAGAAAGATATATAAATAAATAAAAGTTGCTCCAAAAGTAATGCTGCATATTTTATTATGTTTGTCCATGATGTCAGAGGGATGGTAGTTGAGATTGATCTTTTTCCCCTCATATCCTATGGCTCTTTTACCTTATTACAAATTGTAGTTGAGTGGTAGTCTGGCAAAATGGCACATGTACTGTAAGTGTTTCATTAAATTCATCTATATAGAAAAATCACACCAACTTACATTCATCAACACTTACTGAATGTTTATGGAGACCAAATAGTGAATGTGAGCACAAGTCGGTGTATGATGCATTTCAGCAGTTGCAAAAGAGATGTGTGTAACAAATCATATTTGACATGATAGACTATGGAAACATTTTCCTGATGATAAAATGGGAAAATATAATTTTGTAGCTGAAAATTTGCTTTATCCAATGGTATTATTCTATTATCACCTTGGAAATATATAGGATGCATTAGTTTTTTAGCTTTATCACCTTGCTTAAAAAACAAAAGTATCTGTGGGCTCTGCCATAAGATCCCTGGCAACAACAGCCTAAGATCAAAGTAATGCTTCCTGGCACTTCTGTTTAGAATCAAAATGTAGTATCTGTGCACTGTGAAAAATGTCATCCACAGAAAAATATACTTTTGAACATTATATAAATTTAAAAAAAAAACTAAAAATTAAAGATTTGGTAAGATGCATTGCAATGTAAAAGATAATATAAAGATCTTAGACAAGAGTAGGTAGACATTTAATAAGAATATTTGAATTGCTGTACCTTCATTCTAAAGCAAAACTCTGTATGGTGAGGTATTGGGTGTTATGGGATATTTGCTCAAATAATTGCTTGGCATAAATGTCAACTGATGGTTCTGATAATGGTAATTCTGCAGACAACTCAATTTCTCTGAATCAATTGGCCTTTTTCCAGATCAATACTAGACTTGGAAGACACTCATTCTTTATGGTTTCCATTCTCCATATTTACATATATGCTGAAAACTGGAATTAACAACAGTAGAAGATCAGAAAATTCTTATCAAAATGTAAATGTTTCTTTGAACTGAATATATGCTGTAAAACCTAAGTGTGCCTACCATAGAGTACTAGTCTTCCAAATGATGCTTTCTTTATGGGGTTTTCCATTATGAAAACCTTGTACTGTTGTGTTTCTCTTGTTTACTCAACATTAAAAGCACAGCAATAATGCAAATAAGCTTATTAACTGTCTCCCTAACAGTGTGTAACAGGCAAGGACAAAGGCAAAAAAACAACCAAACCACTCCACCTGCATTATTTATATGGCAGTGCATTTAGAATATTATAGAGAGTTCTACAACTTTCCATTCAATTCTATTGAACAGATTTGCATGTGTGCAATTTGCATTAGAAAGATTCACATGCTAGCGATCTTCATAACACCTCCACACCAAAACTGATGCTACACTAAAAGCATCAACAACAAAGTCTCTCTCTGGGTTTGGGTGTTCTTGTAGATTGTCTAGGGTTGTTTGGTCCATATTCTAGTACAAGCAGTTTGGTCCGGGGTAAAAGTGGTCTGGTTTGTCCCCGAGTTTGAGGCATTTCTTTCAAGGCCTTCATTGGATGATCAGTTGGAAGTTCAGAGACATTCTCATAGCTAGGTTCATAGTCCTCCACAGAAGTGTAGCATGGATGTAGCTGTTCCCAGTGTCATCTCCATACTGGGCCATGAAAAAAAACCTTGACATTGAAGCAATGAATATCCAATGATTTTGTGACGACTGCTGGTACCGATCAGGGATGATTGTCTTGGTGATGTCCAAAGTACAATGCATATACTGGATCACCATTCTTGTACTGCCTGGTTACCTTGGTGATACTTCCAGAGTTTGCAGTCATCTCAGCCTTTGATGATACCTTGGATTGCTTGCTCTGAGATATGTGCGCTGGCAAGGGCAGTAGAGAATCAATCCTAGTCTGTATCTGTCAGGACATCAAGAGTTCACTTGGAAAGAATCTACAGGATGTCAGCATTCTCTGGTACTGCATCAAGAACTCTTGAAGAGCCCACTTCAGGAGCAGAGAAAACTTTCTCAGTGATTGCTTGAGAGTCATCACCAAAACTTCTGCTGCTCCGTTAGTAGTTGGATGGTATGGTGCTCCTGTCAGGTGCATGATCCCACATTCTTTGCACCAGCTCTGAAATTCTTCAGAAAGAAAAGTTAATGTATTATCCATAACCAGCATGTGAGGCTATCTGAAGTGAGCAAAATCCTCTTCCAACAGATCTAGAATGACTCTAATGGATATGGATGATGTTGGGTGAATACATGGATACCGTGAGAAAGCATCGGTGATAACCAACCAGTTCATGCCCATGAAATTGATGGCATGATCCACTTTAAGTGGCTTCATGGCTTTTTTGGCAACATCCATGGGTGAACTGCAGGCTTGGATGGCTTATTTTGATATTTGTCGCATGAGTCACATCATCGACTAGCCATCTCAATAGCTCTATCAATACCGGGCAAGTAGTCAGCGACTCTTGCCAAATGCTCCATATATTCCATGCCAAAATGTCCAATATGCAGTAGAACTAGGATATTGGGCTGTAGGCTCTGTGGAATCACAACTTTTGATCCTTGGATAAGGCATTCGTGGTAGATACTGAGTGAATCCAACAATTTCTGGAACTTTTCAACTTCATCGCTGGTCTCAGTGTGCTTCGGTGGCCACCTTTCACAAACATAGCGAATCACTGTAGTTATCAATGGATCTTTTGCTGACTCTGGACAGAGGATATTGGCATCTACAGGTTTGACTTGAAGACTAAGAACTTTGATGGTGCACACCATGTCCATCTCTTCTCCACTTTCCTCAAAACTGGAGTTAACATCAGTGGAAGATCAGAAAATTACTTGGCGAAATGTAAATGTCTCTTTGAAATGAATATATGCTCTAAAACCTAAGTGTGCCTACCTAAGTCTTCCTAATGATACCTTTTTTTATGGGGTACTCTACTATGAAGACCTTGTACCAGATTAGACTATATTCAGTAACTATCTACAAGCACCTCCTGTAGAGCAATAACTGATACTAAATTTATTCCTCAGTGAGTGTTCAGTTATTTTGACCTTATGCTAGACTAGGTTATACTTAGTCTTGTAAAAGTGCCTACTTTAAACTGTAAAACCATTTATGGTATCATGATATACCAATTTTATTTATACTGAATTCACAAACTGGATTGAAAAACCATTGCTAGTACATTCATTTTGGGGAAAAGATAGATTTTTATATACCCAGACAATGCTAAGAAAATCAATGACAAAGCATTTACTAAGATGAAAGTGCATAGAAAGTGTGTTAGTCATTAGATCATCCACAGTAAATTTGTGTCCAAGTTCTTATAACCTTTCACCTTTCTTTACAGATTTTCCATTATCATAATGTGGGATGTTTAATAACAAAAGTGATAAAAACATCATCAAAAAGTCAAACTAAATTAAATTGGCCAGGATATAAACCCAAACCTATATATAAAAAAAAAAAATTAAATTTAAAAGTTTAAATTTTTAGCATCCCTCTCTTCTTCATACACATGAATTCATTTTTCAATAAGTGTTATAATATGGTAAGCTTTGTGCCATGCTAGGTTTGTTAAATATCTGAATAGCTGTCATTGTAGATTAGTCTTGAAAGTTTTCTGCTTTACTATTATGGCATTGTGCTATTATGTTCTATATGTCCCTTTAGGACATGGTCAATTGTGGCTCTCCACAACCTCATATCACTTGCAGTCCTTAGCAGCATTTGTCACTTTAGCAAGCCTCCTGCCTCCTATTGCACACTTTCTATTCACACACGCACACACACACACTCATCAGGTAGGGGTTGCCTGCTGATTTGCCCTGTCCCTCTTGTTCACAGTATGCCCTCCTGTGAGTCAACTTCTCCAAGCCTTCATTCCTCGTTATATGTTCAAGACATTTCAGCTGCCTCTTTCAGATTGAAAGTCTTCTATTTGTTTCTATTTTCCTTAAGACTTCTGCATTGTTTACTTGCTCTGTCCATGGAATTCTCATTATCCTTTTGTAGAACCACATTTCTCTTGCCTCCTGATTGATAAAACATAATAGTTCAACCTTCTTTGTTACTTGGAATGCATTTTTCACCAATTCAAAGAATGAAAATTATTGCTAGTCCTAACTAAGTGCTTCATGAAGCTGGTTTAATACAATAAAGAGACACAGGCAAAACTATTTTTATATGAATATTGTAGTCAGTTTCTTTTGGCTTGTAATAAAGTGAAATATCTTTGTATTTCCCTATGAGTCTTTAAAAATACAGTTGAACAGATACATGGGTGCTTTATTATTTTTTTATATCGAATATTAAAATGAGGCTATGTAGCAGTTGCCTGTTCTTCATATTTAAAATGTTATATTTCTTTAAAAATGCACTTAAACGATCATCTTTGGATAAATTGAAAGCAAAACAAATATATCTGTTCTGTAATTTTTTAATTTTATTTTGCAATTGCTCACTTACATTTTGCATAAGAACATCATAATTAAATGGAGAGAGAATGTACATTTCAGTTAATTTTGCTTAGATGGCTCACTTAAAAAATATTTGAACTGAAATGCATTTTTTTAGCTTACCATATGCCATAGCACTGACCAAGTTCACCTGGCTGGTCCAAATCAATTTGTCATCGAAAGCAATATCTAGATTTTTCAATTCAAACACCCTTTCGATCACTTGTTTATCAATAATAATTGGATCCAGATGATCACTTTTTACCTTTCTAAGATTACAACAAGATTCATTTAAAATAAATCTACTTTTCTCAGCGTTTAATTTTAAACAATTCTTTTTTGAATAATCCATAATTCATTCAAGATCACCATTTATGTTCAAAATAGTTTCCTTTATTTTTTCATATTTGCATGAAGAATACATTTGAATATACATGTAAAGCTGCTATTTTCTTTTTGGAAATATTTACATATGAGACACGTCCAAATCTGTTTTCATTCAGAAGATAAGCCATTTTCTCTAGTGTTACAAATATAAATTCCAGTTCATTTATTATAAGTCATCTATACCCACCATTTTTTAGCAGACCCCATCTAGATTATCTTTATAAAAATTAAGATACTAAGGAAATGAAATCACTTGACTGTTTAGATTATTGTATCCAACATGTGTATCTTTTGTTGTAGTTTGTTGAGAGCATTCATTGGCACATCTCTTGAACTCAAGTTATCAGTCTTTTTGGCATTGTTGTATTTCCAGAGTCTTTGAATTCTATTGGATAGTGTAAATTATATCCTTTTTTTTTTTTAAATTTTATCATGGTCTCATAAAATGTAGAAGCTTGAATCTAAATAAGTTAATAAAAAAAATCTTGTTTTTAATTGATTAAAAAACAATTTCAATACTGGTGTTAGAATATAAACCTATATGTGATCATCTGTTTCTACTGAAGATTGCGTGTATATGATGCCACATATGCCAATTTAAATATAAATTGCTGCATTCTGTGAAATATATTTTTTTTGTAATGGGATCTTTGTGCTCCTTAATAAAAAGATGTCATATCTTTTGAGAACACAAGACTGAGTCTCTTACATTTAGCTTTACATTTTAGTTCACTACAATACTTTGTCAATTTCTTTTGACCAGTGTGTGGTCCTGGAGCCCTCATCTAAAACATGGACCATACATTCTCATTTGCAATGTCTCAGAATACCCCTCACTGCTGGGATAGGTGCTTATATATCTTTCTCTGTCATGTTGCTCATTCCCATGTTTGCACCTGATCTGGTCATGTGAATCAACATTTCACAGCTGGGAGGTAAGCTCAGGTCAATCCTGCATCTGGCTGTCTTGATAGTCTGGTATGACATTGAATGCAAAGTCTATTGTGGCATGATCTGGGGTGAAAAACACACTACATTTATATAATTAAAGCCATTTTGTTCAGATATATCAGTTTGCTGTATTAACAATTTGGTTACTACTGTTAACAATACTGTAGCTACAACTGCTAATCATACTTATCGATACTCTTTCATTGCCATATCACACAGTCTAATATGTTATGGGTCCAGAATTTGCCAAATACGAGTTTTGGAAAATTAAATTTCAGGGATACGTGAAACTTTAGAAATTACATGAAGTTATTTTATTTATACAATTTGAAAATTCCAGAGGAAAGAAAACTTTTTGAGACCAAATTTAATGTCTAGATGATAGGATTCTTTCTCTAGTCATCTTTGATGTTAAGAACAAAAGAAGAAAGACATAGAAATTTTGAAGGAACACTATCTGAATGAAAACCTCAAATCATTTCATTATTTCAGAATTAATGTCTTTGAGGAAATCAAAAGTATTGCTGTTTATAAAAGCAGAAAATGCTTCCACTTTAAAAATGTTAATAGACATGATAGTCTATGAATAGCTTTGGTCTGAAAGGGATTTTGTCAGAATTCAAAGTGTTATCTCTCAAAAAGAAAACCAACCATTAGCAAATTTTTAGAAAAATTCATTAATAAAAAAAACAACCCCAAAAACTGACTTATGTATGAGGTAAGCAAGGACAGAAAGTTCTGATTTGTTGAAGCCAAAAACAAAAAAAAATATCTTTATTTAAAAAGATAATACTCTAAAAATAAACAAATACAAAATATAATGCAAATGATATTTTGGTTGATTTCAAAGGTGATATGGATAAATAAAAAATTTCAGTTTTGATTCTCAATATCATGCAATTCAAAAGAATGTCATAAAATCTTTGGCCTTTGGAACATGAAATATATAAAGAAACTTGAAGGTGTTGTTGAATATATAATGACAGAAAAATGTAATTTTATATATCAACAAAGGAGTTTTCTATTCTTTTACATTAATTTATTCTACTTGTTCAAAGTCTATTCTTTTTCCTCAGTTTAAACAAAAATGGTAGCATGTTTCATTTAAGCTGTATCATTTTAGTTCTAATGGGAGAAATTTTGAAACCAAAATTATCAAATCATTTGGATAAAATTCTAATTGTCTACATGTTAAAAATATTCTCTGAAGTTACACTGTAATGAAAATCACCTACCTCGAAAGAGTTTAAGGCCAAAGGAAAAATAAAGAAAATTGTTAGCAGAAACCTGTATCAGAAGAAGTATGCTAATGTTCTTTCTTCCCTGACTGGCATGGCCAATCAGAAAAATTGCTCTGTGAATCAAAGCCATTGCTTTGATTAACAAAATGAGAATGATTTTTGAGCTTAGTGTGTGAAAATGTGTTTCTTCTGTTGCGAGTGGAATGTTAGATTTTTTTACCCCTTTTTCGGTGTTAATTTTGCCTGTTGGACTGTTTACGACTACTTTGCCTTTTGGACATTTTGAATACGGATTTGTGATTGAAATTATTCTTGGCACACAATTTTTTACCGATCACATTGGTTAACACTCTAACATACACACACACACAAACCCTTGACATATCAGAAATGATGGGATAGAAAACAACAAAGTTGAGTTTTTTGTTTTTACAACTTAATTAAAAAGGATTCTATATTTGGTTAATTGGCCAATGGTATTATCTGTTGAGTTGGCTAAATTGGTGATGGGGAAAAGCTGGTTAAATATTTTACTTCTCTCTTCAATGGAGATTATTGATTTCTCTTGTTTCAATCTGAACCCCATATCAGTTGAGAATGAATCTGAATTGAGAAAGAAGCCACTATATAAAGTGTGACTATTATATAATTGTTAAACATTTATCTGTGTGTAATACTTATTTATATTAAATACATGCACATTCATCTGTCATATCTTTTTGTCACCTCTATAATAACACATCTCTCATATATATATATATATATATATATATATATATATATATATATATATATATATATATATATATATATATATATGCACACAGTGTGATCAAAGGACACATATTTGGTAAAATAGTTTAATTAAAGGAAGAATTGTAGTGAGTAACACTCAGGTTTGGAAGTTGTCAGATAATTTTGAAATAAGGAAAACTTGTTGCTTGTTTATGTCTAATTTCCTGAGTAACATGAAAACTCTCAACCAGGTTGAACAGTGATGAGTTGTTTTTCTACTCCTGCTCATGGCAGGCTCAATAAGAATCGAATAAAGAATGTATAAACATTACAATCTTAAAATCTTTATTGAAATTTTTTTGTTGGAGTACATTTTTCTTTAAGTTTGTTAAGTGATCACGATTTTTATTGGGCCTGACCAAAAGTCCATAGTGTTTTTAAGTGATTCTGAAAGACAATGTTTAGATATTTGTACATAGATTTATTAACCCACTAACTTTTGATACATTTCAGGTAGCTTCATGATTCCATCCTCTCTGAATTTGGTATCTTTCTGGGTGATGGAATGGTGTAAGTGTAGTGTAATTCTAGAGAATTGAAGTTCTTCCCATTAAGAGTATTTTGTAGAGACTGAAATAAATGGCAATGCAATGTTAGTTAAATATGGTGAATGCAGGAGGACATCCTGGCCAAACTGTACCAATTTCTGGTGGCTTTGTGAGATCTGATTTTGTCTCACTGGAAGATGACACCCTTCCAATTGGCCAATTCTGGACACTTTTCACAGAATTTAATTGGTAATTTAAATTTAATTGGTTCACTTGCAAATAGCACTTGTTTGAATTCAATGTCTGATTTTGTGGAAGGAGTTTGTAATACACAATGACCTTCCAATCCAACCATATAGAATCACCTTCAGATGCCGACTGACTTTTGGAACAGTGCTTAATAGTTGTTCATTTCATTTTTTTCACAAGACTTTTTAGATTTGCATTGTTGTAAATTTTTCATCACCTGTGATTGTTCTTTTCAAATGTGGTCCATTAAATTTTTATACAGTAAATTTTGAGACATCCAAACATCATAGTGATTCACATATGCCAGATTTTACAACATTCATGAGAAATATGTGGAGTATCTCTATGATGTCATGTGATGTGGATTATTTTTAAGTATATATAAATATAATATAGATATTTAATAAGTGAACATTGAAGTCAACATTCAGTGGTGACAGACTGTATTTAGCATGAAACAGTCTGTCGCCTCTGAGTGTTGACTTCAAGGTTCACTTTTATATTTACATACACTCTGTGATATTTACATACACTCGATGTGATATTGAGCACTTTATCCCATAAATATAGCACACATTAAAAATATATTTTTCCATATATATATATATATATATATATATATATATATAACATTATAAATTAACTAATTAAAATGTTTTTTTTTTATACATAGTAATAACCATGTTTCAAAAATGGAAGCTAAAAACTTTAAATTTAATTATATAATTAAATTAAAAGCATTAGTTCCATTTCATCTTCAAGCGAATATTGGAGTTCCAATATTCGTGTGAAGATGAAATCCCCCCCCACACCTACCTACAATATTTTTATGTTCTACCACATATGATTTCCCTCATGACACACAATTCAGTAATGGAAGTATTGCACTGTACACTGAGGGCTACTTACCAGTCACCCTCTTTACACCATCATTGAATCTATTACTATGGCTCCTTTACATATAAGCTTATGTAAGGAGTGCAGAAGTTTAGTGCAGATACATATTCATTTTGTACATGTATTTATATCTTTATGTGCATTGAGATTCATATGTTTGTGTGGTGACTTGTGTATATTTACACTCTCTTATGTGCACTTATGTACACATGTGCATCTATATATGTATATGCTTTTCCTCTCAGTTTTTCCTTTATTTTTGATTTTCTGTACTCCCTTTTTTGTTAGCAATAAATTTCCAAAATTTTTATCCATTTTTTTGTTCCTTCACTTTTTCTTTTCATTTTGTTTTATGGAATATTTTAATATTATATATTCCATTTTTTTCCTCATTTTTTTCATCACATCATATCCTAACCAAAGTCCATCTTTCTAAACTTGACAACTTGGTCCAACAATTTTGGCAACAATTTGTGACATGTGAGACATTATATATTTAAAGTATATTTTGATTGAGCACTGTTGAATGACAAGCTAATTCTACAAACAGCCACCTGTGTTAATGTGAAGCTCTTCGGTAAAATGAATGGAGCACTCCGGCTGTTTGACATTTGTAAAAACAATACACTAGATTTAGCTGCCTCATTCTGTCAAATGAGGATAGCTTAGTAGTAGAAACTCTGACTGACACCAAATCGTTTGGGTTTCCATCCTGGCTCAAGGCATCCGATTGTCTAGTTGCACTGAAGAGTTGTGATACAGCAAAACTACTGTCTGTGAATAAGATATATATATATATATATATATATATATATTTGTGTATTTAGGCAGCAATCCTTCTTTCATGCACATTTCATTGAAAACAACAGACAAGGTGCTTTTATTTAGTTTTTCATACAATTTCTCATGAGATCTAATAATCTTTTTCTTTTCGGATGATAAATTATATAAAAACTGTCCGAATGTTCTTTTTATCCAAGCGCTTTTGGCTATACATTTAGCCATTTTCAAGGATTAAATATTTTAACTGTTAAAATAAGAAATAGTTTGGTGTATGTATGTTTTATAAAATGTTTTCTTTTTTTTTTTTTTTGTTTCAAAACATGGTCAAGATATTATGTCCATGTTCAAAGTTAATATTATTAAGTGTTAGTTTTTTTGTTTTTATTAATAAGGCTTCCATTATTTTTAGCCTTTTTTTGCATGTAGATGATGCTATTATATTAGTATTGTTGACAAGTATGTTCTGAATAGTGTCCGGTAGGTCTCTATGAATATTTAAATGAGATCTAATTGAGCTATTGTCAGAAAGGTGTAGAGTTAGTCTGTGTGTCAAACATGTTGTAGTGTGGCCTATATAATTATTTACGAATTTTGATTGATCAGAAATACAATTCCTTAATGGGCATTTAAATTCGTAAATAATATTTGCCCTTTTTAATTTTGTTCTAGGAGGTGAATTATTATTTTTAACTATAAGGTTAGAGGTTTTAAATTTTTATAAAAAATTTAAAACCTCTAACTTTATAGTTATTTATAAAATATATATATATATATATATATATATATATATATATATATATATATATATATATATATTAAGACATGTTTCATTGAACAGTTTAGACATGTTCTGTCTACTTATTTTCGATAAGATCCTTTCATATTCATGGATAAGCTTTTTGGTGTCATTGAAGGATGAGAGAAAATTGCCATGTTGATACATATTTCTTTTATTTCCAAGTTCTTTCGACAAATCCGTCATCATCAGGGCATTGTTTATTACAAAATAAATATTGTAGTATTCATTATTTAAATGGTTTAAGCAGTCACGCACTGACACAGCATTCCTCACTCCATTTGTAAGAAATTTAACTTTCAGATAACAACATTTTGTCTCTCTTACTTAAATTTAATATAATTTATCTAAATATGACTGACTTACATTTAATCTTTTTAATATATCTTATATTTAAATATAATTTATTATTTTTTTAAGTAGGAACCATAAATTTGTTATAATTTTATAAAACCTCTTCCCTTTAAGGCTAATAGCTTCCACTCTCCCCTAACCACCATCTTGGGCATTTCGCCTGAGTGAAACATTGAAATGAATAATTTCTGTATCAATTTTTTTGATGGTTGTCAAAGTTAAATCTCTAATTCTGATACAGACACAGTTTATACGTGGGTGTTGAATAAGACTGACATAATTTTGTTGGTTAAAATAGATGTATACCCCCCAACCACCATATGAGGTAATTTTAGATTTTGTTGTGTAATATATATATATATATATATATATATATATATATATATATACACACACTAATATTTTTATATATATATATTATATATATATATATATATACACACACACTAATTTTTTATATATATATATATATATACACACATACACACACTTTTTATATATATATATATATATAGTGTTTCTGAATATCTAAGCTTAGCAATGAGTCACAATATTTGGCCATCTCTTGGCTATGTTACTCTCTACATAAACTAAATCTATTTGCTAACTCTTCCTCTGCAACTGCTGTTCATTGTAGATATTTACTAAATTTAATATTAGTCGGTATTCACTTTGTGGATGGATATTACTACATTAAAAATAGTCTCTCAGATTAATTCATTAAAATTTTTCTGTCATGGACACCTTCATCTCTTTTGTTTGTGTTCATGTATTCAAATCATGTAGCTGTTTTTTGTTTTGTTTTTTTTTTGTTCTTTGGTCAGACCTGCCTGTTAAGTTTGTTGAACACCAATGAAATAACTTCCTATACTATATTTCAATTATTTCATTCTACTCTTGATTCTCTCATCTGTTCAGTTCTGTGATCAAGCTGTAAACATCATTTAATTACACTTTAACTATTATCCTTAATTTGCTGATGTTTCTAAATAATTCATAATTTTGTCCTGTTTCTTTTCATTTGTCAGCAACCAATGCCAAGTGGAAAAATTGAAAAGGAAATGAAGTCTCGTCAGGAAAACAGGAAGGAATTACAACATGAAAACTGGGACAGAAGGGTTGTTGATGCTGAAAAATTGATCCTGAATTTTAAAATTGATCAAGAACAGGCCAAAATGCGAATCTCTCCCTCTTCATCACCACGTAATGCAAAGAAATCTTCAAATGTGTTCTCAAAGAGGAAAAAGACCATATCACAGACTACAACAAGGCTTCCATTGCAGGAGAAAAATTTTACATCTACTCGGACCATTACTCACTCTGCGTTTTTCAGAGAGCAGCAGAAAGCAGAAAACTTTGAGCTTGCTGAGATGAGAGATTTAGATCTGGAGTCAACAGAATATGACTTCATGAATATTGAGCACCCTCGTTCTGATATACCTCAGCCAAATTTGCAGTTAACGTGTACTTCAGACCCGGTCCTAGCTCATGCTGACCATTGTGGTTCTCCTTCAAAGGAAATTCAGAAGACAAATCCTGCCCAGCGGCCATATCAGGAGATTGTCCGCCTACAACGACCTGAAATAACACGGAAAGCTTTGGTCAAAGACCAGAAGCCATATGTAGAAAGGCTGAAAGAAATTACAAAAAAAAATCTCCAATCTCCACGATCCATCGACAAGCAGAAGCTTTATGGTGAGTTTTTTTTTCCTTAAATTCTATATTATTGCTTCATTTGAAAAAGGGCCATTTTTAACTTTCGATAAGAATTTTTTCAGGCACTCCATGTATTTAAATTAATCTTGATGATTTGTTCATGTTATTAATAAGAGAATTGAATTACTCTTTAGAAGCTGAGAAACTTGTTTTTTGTTTTAGCCTCTCTGTGCCTTTTCTATAAATATTTTCATGGCAATTGTTCTGATGAACTTTCCTCTTTGTTATTTTGACTTCATAAATTCTGCTCCAGGTTTAAAGTTGTAAGCGATTTGGAATTGCAAAGGAAATATTTGTCGCAGATTACTTCCACAATGCTCTTCCAAGTAATTTTCTTTTTCACCACATTTTCCATCGTATGATACATGCAATGCACTGTCGCTTGGTTTGATGAGGTAAGTCGCCGTTTTCTTTGCTATACTCCACCCTGATCTCATTATCATAAATCGAACAGCTTGGAACAGCTCTCTTTATCCTGGTGCTTCATCATAATGGAACTACCTCCCTTGCGCGTGTTAGAGAGTAGTCTCCTGAGGTGTCATCAGTAATATCTCGAGTTTTTGGAAACTCTGTGTCTGTGCAATCATTGGATTTGCAGATATCAATTATCTGATCACTGTCAGACGATGAACCATCATCGAATTTGCTCGGCGATGTATCAGAATCAATGAAAAGGCGAAGATCTTTTACATGCCATGGCATCTCGTCGACTATTATTGTTTGTGAACTTACAATGTCCGTCACACGACCCACTTGATACCTTGAGGTACACCGGCCATGGGGAGCTTTCACCCATACTCTGTTCCCAACTTTATATATATTGTGATACTTACAATGATCAGGTGGTAATGTTGTAGTAATTCCCTTCACTTTCAGTTGGTAACGGTGAATCATATTGGCAGGCGTATTAGTCGACGATATATCATCCTTCAGCATGATATTATGCCAGTATACTGCCTCCATTATCGAACACTGCTTTCTTGCTGCAATTCTCTTTATGCTCCGATAAGATCTTTCCACTATACCGTTTCCTGCAGGAACATAGGCTCAGTGAAAACGAAGTTGGACTCCTCAGTCATCCAAGAAATCTTTAAAGGACTTACTGCAAAATACAGTGTCATTGTCAGTCAGATTTCTGATGGTGAGCCTCGTTCAAAAAAAAAAAAAAAATACTTTCCAACTATCAAATGACACTTCTTGAGTCTTGTTGAAACGGGCATCACCATATCGCAAATCGACTGGGGTCACAATCAATTAACGTAAGGTAGTGTTGCCCACTGTAATGCATAATATCCATTCCTAAGCAGGTCCAGATTTCAGTCACACTTAGTGGCCAACGACTTGAGGCTGGGTCAATTGACTGGCATTCTTTACATTTTCTGACCACTGCCTTGACAGCCACCTTGGATGCCGTAGGGTAAACTCGTCTCACAAAATACAGCGTTCGCCTGATGCCAGGATGTCCACTCTGGCAGTGTATGGCATGTATCTGTTCAGGAGAGGTTTCGTTCACCATGGAAGCGTATATCGGGCATGTTGGTCCAATTTCCTTCTTGATCAAATCATACCATCGTTGCGATACTCTGGTGAGCTTATCCGCTTGACGTTACTAAACTTATCGTGATCAATAAGTTATACTCTTGAATCAGCTTTTCAAGAGTACTCAAATGCCTCCGGATCAGCATCTCACTTGCCGCCTTAGTTTGTATTCTGGCTTTGTTAGCTTGATACCCACCGGTGCACACACGGGGAGTCCGTGAAGATGTGTAGCTCCGTTGCGCCCCACTGTAATGCTAAATTGACTCCCTTCAGAATAGCATCCAATTCTGATAAATTGATATGTTGGGCATCCTTTGCAGGCTGCAGCCAACATGCATCTTCTACAACGCTTCCATCAACCTCCAATGAAACCCCTGTGGCGAGAGAACTTGCATCGACCCATACCTCATAAGCGTGTTCGCTTGTGCACCACTTACCGTGTGCAGGGTCATTCTGGCATATTCTTTCCACTATGTCCTCAACCATGTTCTTAAGGGGAGCGTCTGTCACTTCGTCGTCCAAGCCAGACGTGATTGATACTGTCCTATGTTTTACAAATGATGCAGCAACACAAAGCCACCCACACACAGGGATGTGACCCACCAGTTTTCCACACCACGAGAAGACGTTACGTCGCGTCAGGACATCAGGAACTGATGGAATGCCATTTTCACGTTTCCACTTAAGCGTGTTGTTACCTTGCTCGACATGCAAACCCAGCATACGTGTGCCGTCCTGTAACTGCTCCGGATCCTTGCAGGTCAAACCAAACGCATACAAGTGCTCCTTCATGCGAGCTGCTGAAATCATGCTCTCCTCAACATAAATATCATCAATATATGATGAGGTTGCCCGTCAAACTGACTCGTCTTTCGACAACGCGACGTCCACAATAGCCTTCATTGTGGCTGGTGCAACATTCAACCTGAAACGCATTCAGGTCAAGCGATATCTTCGCCCCTTGAAGATTACAGTTTGAAAGGGCCAAAGTGACTAATAGATATGTACTTGTAGATAGGTCTGCCGTAGGTCAAGGATAGCGACATCCATTCCTTTTTTACGCCACTCCTTCATTTTCTGTGTGCACACGTCAGCATTGGCTGCGTGTGCGTCGAGACACTCATTCAGCTCTCAATAGTCTAATTCTGGCTGCACTTTATTTTTGTTTTCTGCATCACTGCCATCAACGGAATTAAACCTTTTGGAGGACCAAGTTCCTTTTCAAGATAAGGCTGCAACCAACCGTTATCAAGCCAGGTCTGCAGCTCACAGTCATATTCCTCCTTGACTCCCGTTGGTATTAGGTACTCGGGCATCCGATTTCGCAAACTCTCCAGTGATCAACCATCAGATCACTTCCATGATGCGACCCATATCTTCTGGTTTGGGTCGAATTTGGCACAGAAATCAGGTTCTTCTATTTTAATAGCGGTGGAACAGACTATCCCACGCTTGGGAAACCGTACATCGCCACACTGTGTTATTTGGAGTCCACCCAACTTTTTAATGGCATCAAACCCAAGCAACAAGTCAAAACCGAGTAGCTTTTCATCCATTACCAAGACTTCAATTTTGAGGGGGTTTGCGTTGTCCACGTCGAGCTTAATACTTCCAAATCCGCAACATTGAGAGTATTTCCTTTTACGGTGAGTACGTTCACCTCCGTCACCCGCCAGGATTGACAGGATGACTTACTCACGAGTGTCTGTGAGCAGACAGTGTCCACCAGTGACACTCTTAATTCCATTCACATAAATACCCAAGACGAGTAGCACTTCATTCATAACTTGCTTTGGGAAGAGACCGGCGTTGACGTCAAGTCCTCTTCCTCTTTTCCCCGGACACAATGAAGCAATGTGGCCTACTTTTTGACACCGGAAGTGATGCATTGTTGTGCGTGACCTGTGTGACTGAAAAGGTGATTCCACCCAGAGCATTGATAGCATTGCATACCCTACCGACGTTTAACATGTGGATGTTTGTCAGCTCCGCCTGGTGAAATAGTAGCTGCAACCATTTCCTCAGTTGCAATTTGATCTTTCATCATGGCCCAAACTCGGTCCAACAGTTGGTTTGTATTCATGTCTTCCATCCTGGAAGATGCACGCAGTAGTTGCTTGATGTGCACTGGTAACCCTACTATGAACCCACATGCTAGTCCTTGCTCGGATATCCCGCCAAATAGACCTGCTAGCTTCTTCAAGTTGACTAGAAACATGTTGACGGATTCGTCCGGGCGTAGTCAGCGTTCCACGAAATGCTCGTAAGCCAAGAAATGATCCGGTGCAAAGGCTATCTGCAGTGCTCATTTTATCTGCTCGACATCTGATTTTTGCTTTGAGTTTAACTGCTGGTAAACAGCAAATGCTCCGACCCTTAACCTCAGAGGAAGAACACGTTCAACCTTTTTAATTCCACACAGGTCACAAACAAGTTCAGCCTTCTCAATCCATTCAGTAACTGTCCAGTCACTGAACCATCAAACTCGAGTATCAACTTGACGTCAAATGCCTTGTCCGTCATAGTGCCGAAATAGCTTTTAAGCAATCTGGAATTGCAAAGGAAATATTTGTTGCAGATTACTTCCACAATGCATAGAATAAATCACTAAGTTCAGACTCGAACATCGGGGGCAGAAAGTACCTGCGAATCGAGTTTTCAGCATTTCTATCTCACACAACCATTCAAAAAAAATAACCCGCTCTCCAACAAACGTGTTAGCCAAAATACCTGAAGTTTCTCCCCGATTTGAGAACACCAACTGCTTTTATCGGCCAAGCATTTTCTCCATTCGTTGACAACTGGGAGAGAACGCTCAATTTTTACATATCAAAATACTTTTATAGTGACTACTGCGACGGACTTGTTTTTTAATTTAAATATTCCGTCTTCAGCATGTCATGCAGAATATGTGCCCTTTTTTTCGGCAAGTAATTTTCTTTTTTGCCACATTTTCCGTTGTACGATACACGCAACGCACTGTCACTTGGTTTGCTGAGGTAAGTCGACATCTTCTTCGCTATCAAAGTTGAATAAATAAATCTTAAACTGCCTCTATCTGAAAAACAAAATATATTCTGAGGGTGCATTATCAGTATTAAACATTATCTTAGCATTATCTTATGTTAAACATTTCCCTTTTACAGTTAAATCAAGATATCTGTTTCAGGTTTAAAGTTGAATTAAGAAATCTTAAACTGTCTCCATCTGAAAAAGAAGATAAAACAATAATCATAGTTGCAAAGTAGCAATAACTAAGTTTAAACCCAATATACACAGAGATACTTTTGTTTTTTTATTTATTGTTACACACTGACTACACCAACAAACTAAATATTTCTACTACTGAAGGAAGGAATTTAATTATTAAACACTAAATTTAGCAATTTCTTTTCCCTAAAATTTGTTCTTGCAAGTTTTGTCACTCACTCTCTATGTTGTACATTGAGAATGAAGTGAAAAGGGATTGTCATTGATCAGGAACTGCTGCAAATGTTACTAACAGAATAATTATTGTATGTTGTAAGTGTTCTGAAAGCAAAGGAAATGTTTGTCGCAGATTAATTCTACAATGCAGAGAACAAATCACTGTAAGTTCAGACTCGAATATCAGGGGTAGAAAGAAATGCTGAAAACTTGATTCACAGGTACAACTCACAAATCCCAATGCACGTAACCAGTCAGAAAAATAACTCACTCTCTGACAAATGTGGTAGCCAAAATACATCAATTTTTCCCTCCTGATTCAAGAACACCAACTGCTCTTATTGGGCATTTTTTTCATTTGTTCTGGCCTTCTTCAGGTGGTTGGAATTTCGAACTGAACCCTTTATTTCGCTCACTGGGGTAGACTGTTCTAGTTCCACGTGCCATGTTTGATGGATGTCAGTTATCAGTTATCTCCTGCTAATTTTCCCTCTGAAAGTTCTCCACTGTCTTTACCGGGTATTGAACTCACACTCTTTGGGTCTGTCATTGGTTCTAACCAACGCCTTTATCCACTGTGCCATGTGTCCTTGAGGACATCTGGGTATTATAAACCTAATGTTTTCAGCAACCATTTTTTACCAGTGCTCATATTGCAATTTTTGCTGTTATCATTGCATGTTTTTTTTTTTTTTTTTTTTTTTTACCAGAGCTCATATTGCAACTTTGCTTGATGAAAGCAAAAGAAACAGAAAGGACAATAAAAGAACAGGATTCAAAGAGAAGGCTATCAATGAATTTTTAAAGATATTAGGATGTCAAAAGTGTACAAATTTCTTAATCCATTTTTTTTTTTTCAAAAATATTTTTCAGAAGGCAAAAAAATGCCAACTGTTCAGGCAGAAACTCTTGTCATTCAACGTGAAGTTAAAAGTTACTCTGAACGCCTGCAGGAGATAAAGAGATGTGCTAAGAGGGATGAGAGTACACCAATTGTTCCCCAACAGCTATGTAAACCTCCAAATGGTAAAGACAACACTCTTCTAAAATTTGTTGGCCATTAGAAAAAGATTAGCCAATTGCAACATTTACAGTCAAATTAGTACAGGTCTTTAATCTTATCCAAACTGAAATGGAATAATGCAAAAAACCAGTTACCATTGATTTATCATTGGGGGAACATTTCCAATAAAAGACAAATGGAAAATGATTTCATTGGGGTGTGGCTATCCAGACCTGAGATTTTTCACAGTTTATGTGTCTGCTTATCTTTGAATCAATTTTAAATTTCTGCCAAAATTTTTTCTGTTCACTTTTTATTAACATCATTGGTGGAAAAGGCATGGACCCACTTTTTTCTGTGCTCTGTCTCATCACTGTATGCCACTTTGCCTTTATATAAATGTGACATCCTCTGGTGGTTGCAGCACCAATATGTGACACTGCACTGTTGGCCCATGGTCAACTCCCAGTTGTGGTGTGAAGCTGTAAGGTTTCTTCCACCAGCGTTTGGGGTTGACTCTTTGTTGTTGCCACCAGCCTGTGTTCTGGTCAATCTGGTCGTTCCCGGTTCGAAATCAGCTTTGTTGTTCCCAGCTCACTTCCAACATCTGGTTACCGAAGTAACTACTTTGAAATCAAAGTCTAACCTACCCACATTGTGACTTTAATCTTAGGGAGACGAAATCAATCAGGCGTCTGGCCGTAGTGCAAGCTGAATCTGGGGTAAGGTGATATCGCACAAGTGTAAGTAAAAGAAGCAATAAAACAAAACTCAAGAGGTTCAAATATGTTGAGAAATAACAAATTATCTTTATCCGTCTGTTATATACAGGAGTGTTTCTCTCTCCCAGCCCGTTTCTATCGATTTGTGACACTTTTGCGTTTCTTAAGCGAGTTTTGGTATCTTAAGTCATTCGTCAATATAACTTGCTTTTGGTAGGAAGGCGAGGTCGAAAGGATGTAGAATCTCCCGGTCAGCTTCTGCAAGACAACACTCAGACTCTGTCCGGAACTGAACTCCAACTGAAACTGCCTGGAGACGTTCGTTTATATGGATACCGACCAAAACCCGGTGTGGGGCCTGACGTGGTTTGGGTTCATCGATAATTCTCAATTCCCAACAAGAATTCTCTTTGTTCTTAGGCCAGGAAAATGAATTACTTCCCATTTTTTGAATATTAATCACTTTCCATTTCGGGGGTTTCTCCCTTGTCTGTGAGGGAAGGTCAGAGGAGAGTTATCCTCCTAGACTCTTCCTCTCTCACATTGGTATCTCATACCAATCCCCTCAGTGGGTGTTAACAACTTCTCCGCCTTTCTCATACATTCAGCTCCACCTATCACCCATGCTACCACTTGACCAATGATCTCTCGGCAGTGTGGGTGTGGCTATACTGGCCCTCTTAAAATTTTTATCCAGAATTTTGTTTACAAAATCCTTTTTTTCATTGGCCAAAACATTTTTTTTTCACAAACCCCAGATTGCCAAAGAATTCTTATCACATCTTTCTTTTGGGGACACCCAAAATTCACTTAATTAGGTCTCTCTACCGACTCATCAATGACTGTCAAAACCCGACATCTGGCTTCTCTTTTAACTGGGGGTCTGTGTTTACCTGAGAATCAAATTCTTTATTTTTCTCATGCCTTAAAATCCTCTTATCACCAAATGCCCATTTTCGATGATGCTGTGTCTGATGTCAACAGTTTGAAAAAGTAATAATAATAATTTCCCCCACAATTTTCTTCCTCTAACACATAACAGATGATTTCCCTTCGTTGAACCCAGGAATCAAAATTAAATGATATCTCTGAAAGATAACTAATATCGATTCTCTCTGCCTGTATCGCAGTCGTCTCAAGCCGAAATTTTTTATGACCGCCATATGTCGTCTGGCTTTGTTTTTCTTTCTGAATTCTGTTTCCCTTGGCACGTCATTCCCTTAACATGCCATTAATCAGTTTTGATAGAATCTCATATCTTGTTTTTTCTTATGGATTTTTTGTCTTGTGCGAAAAGTATCTTTCTTCGTAAATAAAACAAAATCTTCTTTTTAACATCGCTCAGTCTATCTTTCGATATAGCTCTTTCTCACCTTAAGTCTTTCCTGTTTTTAATTTCTATGGTTAATTAGTTAGCCAATTACCGTAGCTAAATAGTGTCACATAAATATGTATATTAGCTCAGGTTTAAATGGAAGATTGAGATTTGTTTCATTTTTTTTATTTATGGTTTATCAACCCTTCATGTGTTATTTAAAGTATATTTATATATTTATGATTGTAGGAGGTTGCTTACAGTAGTCGGCGTTCCAAATTGGTCCCTCCTCTAAGTACTGACTGGGCTTGACACTGGTGTTTTCAGTGTGATTTGACTGTAGACCTTAAAATGGCATCGAGAGGAAATAACAATTAATTTCTATGGAAAACCTGTTTGAGCATCTCCATCTCTCCCAAAAATAATTTTTGTCTGTCTGCCTTGATGTTGAAGGTCAAGATCTGTTGTATGCTTGATTGGCTTAGCCTCACACATTTTTTATAGGTACTCAAAAAATCCTGCAAACTTGCCCTAACCCTAAACACTCTGTTCAAAATGAAAATCCTATTTTTCTGATATTGATGCAGCACTGTCACAGCAAATGTCTCATACAAAGTTACTTTTTGAAATCTGGAAATTTTAAGTTTTTTTCTTCATAAATTAATGACAATTGCTTCCTTGCTTTACACCATTTTGGCAGATAAAAAGTTTAATAAAAATGCTTTACTTTTGGATAGTGAGAGGAAACACATATCTATATCTGTGTGCTATTCTTTTATACAATGTTTAAAATATTGGCATTTGATTAATAATAATGATTCTTGGTTGTTATGCATTATTTCAACAGCTGTTCAAATTATTGAACTCCTTCAGTTTTGTCATTGTATATCACTATATCATTATATAATACCCTTTTCTAGAAAAAGAGTGTGCATACCTAAAGACGGCTGGAGTATGGCATCAGCCAAAATATGGTAACTATAAAAGCAATCACAAGAAGAATGAGTTCCATAAGCTAGACAAATCTTGGATTGATAATAACTCTTCATGAAAATACAGAATGGTAGTCATAACATAGAGAAAAATATAATATCAATATCTAGTTGATGAATTAGCATATTATCTCATTACTGACATGTCACAGTGATTGAAGAAGAGGGTAGATGTGTGAACACTTGGGCAAACCACTCTTCCACAATTACCTTACATGTCCAGTCAGTAGCAGCCAGTAGCTGTTAAGCCCATTGTCCATTTAGTATCATATCATTTATTACACTGTTTCTCAATCTTGAAATTTCAGAGACGTTAAACAAGTAAATGTTTGTAGAAAGCATTAAACTGTTATTTAACTCTCTGAAATTAATTATTTTCATTAATCCATGCATGTTTTAGATGAAGAGTTTCTTTGTTTTTGTTGATCATGTTTTGGTTGATTTGGTTTGCTTTTAACTTAGCTCACAATATGCATATTGTATTCAGTGACCTTTTGAATTTAATTCATTTTCACATTCTTAACTTGGACATACCAGTTTATGGAACTTGGTGCTCAAAAATATTTCTGACTTTCCATATGAAGAGTCAACCTAAGGTTTATTTTCAGATAAAAAGTGATATAATTTAACTCACTTTTCATCACTTGCTATTCCCTGTCCCAGCACTACCAAAAACAGTATCCTTGGTGTTGCACTTTGCTGTGTTATTGATCTTCACAGCCATCACATGTCGACATCAACATCCTGAGAATTAACCAGATCAGATTTATGGAGATTTCATCTGGTGGTGGTTGTAATTCCCACATAATTCAGGTGTAAAAACCAGTTCCCCAAAACAAACCAAGAAACTTTGTTGATAACTGACAACAGATTTAATGAGAACAAATAGAAGAAATTAAGAATAAGGAATTATTAATCTTTTCTGGAGGAAAAATTTTCTAGTATTTATTTGTAGTAAAATAAAGGACTTTGTTCCTGGCACTGTATTCTTGTCTATTTGTGTCTGTGTCTTCATTAGTAGCAGCAGATGGGCAAAGTTCAAAAATGGATCTCTTATTCCTGTTTTCTCTTTGACATTGATTTGTTGCATATTTTTTTGATAAGATTCATATGGGAATGTGTTTAGGTCAAACACTAAATTTGAATTTTGCTAACAATAGGGAATATATTAGACTAATAGTATTTTGTATAAACATTGCAGGAATTCTTCCTTGAAATTTTGGAAATTTCAGAAGATCATAAATCTTTGTCATGTTGCTCTGGAGGAAACTGGGTAGATTGGAGAAGATCTAGTCTTACTAAACCTTAATGAATTCTATTTAGTTTATTACATGTTCATACTTTTGTGGAGCCTTCTTTGAACTCATTTTATGGCTTTTAATCTTTATTTTTAATTAATTCTTTCTTTTCTTATTTGTTTCAATACTTAATTAGTTTCCTTAATTTTTTTCATGGTTTAATCTTTACCTCCTGCTTAAAGCTTTACATTGGGCATTCTCATGCAGTAAAACGTTGGATCAGGGTTACCACAAAATGAACGTGACATGATGTGTGTCGATTGTCTCTAAATTTGTATATTTGTCCTGGTAGCAGTTGATGCCATGAAGGCTTGATTTGATCAAATGGAACTATATACATAATTTGCTGGCAGATTTTAAAAATATTATTTAGCTGCAAAGAATAACAAAAGTTTTCACAAATTTTTACTTTTTAATTTATCATAAAAAATATTTTTAGCAATTTCTATTTGTTTTGGTTAGCTTCCATGCCAATTGCTGGAACTACAAAGATGTCACAAAAAATCCCCCGACACCAACCTGTACCTTATGTTGAACGTCTCCGTCAACTTTCTAACAGAGGAACATATACTGCACAAGGTCAGTATTTATGATAAAAATTAGGTGTCAACATTGCAAAGAAGCTCTTTTGTATTTTTTGTTAACAGGATTAAGCCTTTCTCTCTCTTTCTCATATATATATATATATATATATATATATATATATATATATTTCCTCACCAGTAGCACAATTCTGAGTTACATGCACAACACAAACTTCAGGTGTTGAATTAAAAAAAAAAAGAGTGAAACAAATGTATATTTATTAACATCAGCACTCAATGTGCTATATATATATATATATATATATATATATATATATATATGAGATAAGGTTATTTATTTTTATATATCAAGAACAGTATTGAGGAAATTGTGAGACAAAATGGAAAATGTTTAATTGTGATGTATTTCATCCATTAGAAGTTCATCGGACTGGTTTTGTTGACATTGTTATGACTACACATATGCATGAATGAGAGGTGCTGGCAGTCTCAAACCCATGAATAAAAAAACATATATTATTCTAGCTAGTAACTTTATCACAGCTACAACCGAAAACTTGAAGGATGAATTTATTCTATC
This sequence comes from Acanthosepion pharaonis, assembly GCA_903632075.3. Taxonomy (NCBI): domain Eukaryota; kingdom Metazoa; phylum Mollusca; class Cephalopoda; order Sepiida; family Sepiidae; genus Acanthosepion; species Acanthosepion pharaonis. Next base: position 1,432,762 of record CAHIKZ030004620.1, on the reverse strand, counting down.
AACTGCAAGGAATGCCAGAAAAAATATATTGGAGAAACTGCAAGAAATTTAAACAAAAGACTATATGAACACACAAAATGCATTGGTTGTTCACCGTAATGAAACTGAGTACAATTTTGACATAAAATAATGCTACTTTAATTAAAAGAGAAAACAATTCACTAAGATGAAAATATCTAGAAAATCACTAGTTCAGCCACAGTAAATTTGCGTTTGGTTTCTTAGAACATTTCACCATTCTTTACAGATTTTCTGTTATCACAATGTGGGAATATTTAATAACGAAGATGATAAAAAGAAAAAGAATATAAATGAATTTGGCTAGATTGCAAAAAAAATATTTCATAACAATGTCAACAAACCCAGTCTGATGAAGTCATAACAGATGAAACGCATCACAAGTAAACGTTTCCATTTTGTTTTTTATATATATATATATATATATATATACACACTGCATGCCAAATTATTATCGAGATAACTTTTTTTTATAATATTTCAAAAACCGTCCAATCAATTCACACAAAATTTTCACACAATTTTGGCAACACTGATCTGCGCAATGTAAACAAACTGACGCCATATTTGTTATCAGCATGGTGATTTGAGCATGCCAAATTATTAGAAAATTGTAAAAATTTAGTAAAAAGATGGGCCATAAAAGCAGTTTAAGTAATGCTAAAAAGAAAACTATCACCTCAGAACTCTCAAAAGGTAAATCTACCCTAGAAATTTCTAAAATGATAGGGAGATGTCATCAAACAGCGAAAGTGTTCACCACCGACCCTACACAAGTACGCAAAAGGGCAGATAAAGGCAAGCCAAGGGTTATTTCACGTTGTCTCATGTCACAACTTAAACGAGAGGCCACGAAGTACCCTGGACTTACCAGTCAAGAGCTTTTCTGTCACATTGGGGATCCTACTGTGTCTAAAAGTACTCGGTGTCAGTATCTGAGGGAAATAAATCAAACCTGTATCAAAGCCTCCGTTGACGAGAAATCACATTCAAAATCCATTGAAATGGCTCAAGGACAATATGAACATTGACTTCTCTGAAGTTTTGTTCACAGACGAAACTCGAGCAACACTTGATTGTCCAGATAGATGGTGCAAAGGCTGGGTAATGAACGGACAGAATCGCCATCAGCATTTGAGACGCCAACAAGGCGGTGGAGGCATAATGATCTGGGGTGGTATTATTGGAAAAACATTAGTGGGCCCATGGAGAGTACCAGATGGTGTCAAAATGACTGCTGATGCATACATAGCGTTTATGAAGGAGCATCTTGAACCGTGGATGAAAAGGCAAAGAGTTGCCTTCAGAAGAGCTATTGTTTTTATGCAAGATAATGCTCCCTCACATGCTGCTCACAAGACTACTGAATATTTGAAACAGTTAGGCTTCAAATGAAGTTGCCAGCAAATTCTCCAGATTTGAACCCAATCGAAAACCTTTGGAGCATCATGAAGCGAAGACTGTATGCCAACGGACGACAATTCAGGACCAACACTGAGTTGTGGGAAGCAATTCTTGACATATCTTGTGGCATTACAGCAGATGACATCCTACAATTAACAAATTCTATGGATCGTCAACTTCTTCAAGTAATTTCAAAACACGGAAAGCACATTCCCTATTAATTTGTTTAAAACTGTGCCTTTGTATCTGTTATTATTTGTTTGATTATCTTATTTATTAGCTTCTTTTGATCATAAACATTCATGTGCAACATTAATAAACGTTTTGTGTGCTCAATTCTGGAATTTTTACTAAACCTTTCTAATAATTTGGCACGCTCAAATCACCGTACTGATAACAAATATGGCGCCAGTTTGTTTACATTGCACAGATCAGTGTTGCCAACGTTGTGTGAAAATTTTGTGTGAATTGATTGGACAGTTTTTGAAAAAAAAGTTATCTCAATAATAATTTGGCACACAGTGTATATATAAAACATTTTTGTAATGTACAAAATATATTGTCTTACGTTTGTAACATCTCTTAGTCATGTGATGAGAGTCTGCTTAAATTTATAGGCATTCCATGAGAAAGTTGATGTATGGATGGCTAAAAATGTTAAAACCTGAAATGATCAACAATGCCAAAAGTATATTTGCAATGTTAAAACACTGGTGTGTGTGTGTGTGTGTGTGTGTGTGTGTGTGTGTGTGTGGAGGAGTGATCAAATGAAGCTACAGACACGGTTTGTTAGCAGAGTGTTGTCCAAGCTAAGGATGGAGAGAATGGTGTTTAGGTTTGCAAAGACCACAAGTAAAATTGTATTCTTGTCTTGATGGGGTGTGACAAGTGTAGATATGCCCCCCTCTTGGCAGGGTGTGACACGTGCACAGATATGCCCCTCTTGGCAGGGTGTGACACGTGCACAGATATGTTCCTCTCAGTGGACATGACATGGACAGATCTGCTTGCCTCAGTGTTTCTCAGTGGCAATGGTTTGTTTCAGCAAGTTAACACAACCTCTCCTTTGTTGTTTGTGGATGACATGGCTGATTTCCAAATACTCCATTGCTATCCCCGCCCCATATGAGCATATCTGGGACATGTTGCAATACTTACTAATTTCCCTGCAACCACACCCAATAGTTAGAACTTTGTTATAGACAACCTTGGAATATGCTTGGGTAGATATATGCATTCAACAACTCTAGCACCCTGTTGCATGTTTGCCTTTATTCAAATGAAGAAACAAGCTATGTGTTATTAGGTTTGCTATTTTGGGGGCATTTTAGTTAACTTTTCAGAAAAATAGGATGATTTATTGTTGAAGTTTATGATTATTTTCAACTTTCTATTGTTCCTAATTTATAATAAATAATTTTACTGCAGGATGTCATAACTCCATTTCATTTTTTTTTTTTTTTTTTTGTTGATGATCTAGAGAGGAATTATTATTATAAATCATTTGCAATTTCAATTACTCTAATAAAATAATTTGTGACAATTTTCTTTTATGTTTCCAGTTGATTTCTAATGCATTTTTATAAATCAAAATTAAACACAAAAATATATAAGGCAAAGTGTTTTTAACTTTTTCTGCAGATCGCTTGCCTATGACAACAATTACCCTAAAGCGAACCCCAACTCAGCGGCGCCATACAGGTCCCCCTCATAAGCCAAAGACATATGTACAACAGTTACAAGCAGTGAATGCAGCTGCCAAGTTTAAACAAGGTGAGTCGAGATTTATTTCTCCTCAGATTAATTTATTTTGGGATCATTAAATGGGATCAATGTATAGTATCAGTTCTTTTCAGTTGTCTTCCTCACTCCAGTCAACAGCTGAAATCTGATGAAAGGAAGGGTATTTCTATTTTTATTTTTGATCATATAAATAATCGGGATGCTGAAGGTAATACCAATCAGCTAAGTGACAAACTTTATATTTGTATTATATATATATATATAAAAGATATAATAATGGACTCTCTCGTCGGTTTTCAACGTATGAGGATCTGACAGCTTATTCATTCAGTCATGAAAGTTTGTGCGATAATCTTAAGTGGCATTTAAGACCCGCTAGTGATTTACAAAGGATGCCACATATGGAGCAAGTGTGAGGATTGTGAGATGAGATCACTCTTAGATTAGGTGACCTTTTAGATCTTGCTCTCGCTTCTTGAAGATGATTCAGACAAGCAGATTGAAAATGGCCGAGTCCACTAAAACACGTTGATCTCCAGTCTACCTGCTCCAAGGCTAAGCGCTCAAGGGTGTTATGTGGTATATTGACTGCTGACAAGTTGCTTTTCAGCCTGTCTTTGTATCTTAGCCATGGGTGTCCTACATTCCTGTAGCCCTGATCTAACTGGCTGTACATTAGGATCTTGGGTATCCTGTCATCAGACATTCTCAAGACATGACCAATCCACTGTAACTGAGACTGTATGATAAAAGTCTTGATTCCTCCAATATTACACCTGTTAAACAGGTCTACGTTAGATGTCCTATCTTGAAGCTTAACTCCACAGATTGCACGCAGACAGCTTTTATGGAAAACATCTAGCTGGTGTATATGGTACCTGTATGGAGTCCACAACTCTGAGCCATACAAAAGGATGGCAAGTACAACAGCTCTGTAAACCCGAATTTTTGTATCCAGTTGAATACCCCGCTCATTCCACAAGCGTTGGCGATGTTTGCCAAAAACACTGGTAGCCTTAGCAATCCGATGCATGATTTCATCATCTAAAGTTCCACTGTAATTGACTTTGCTACCAAGATAGGTGAAAGATTTACATAGTTCAGGGCTTTATCTTCTACTTTCAATGGTCTCTCTGGACATTTGTAGATGGGTGGTTTTTGTTTCTCACCACGCAATTGCTTCGGAGTAGGACAAGGTTGGTGCACTACTTCAGTTTTCTTTATGCTAAGTGTAAGACCAAATGCTTTACATGCAGCAGAGAAATGATTTATTAGATGTTGCTACAAGAGCCGCATCATCATATATATATATATATATATATATATATATAATAAAAAATTTCGTAATCCATATGGATAATCCCAAGAGATATTTAAATTTGCTTTCATTAAGAATTTTGCGGCTAGAAGACATTTTTTTAAGATTCAAAATTTAAAATTTGAAACTTTAGAATTTAATTAAAAACATTTTACTCCTTAATTGTTATTCATAATTATTAATAATGTTAATAATAGTAATATTGTTTATTTATATTATGTTCACATTATATTTATTTCCTAGCTTAATTTGTTGAAAAATTTTAAATGCATAAATTAATCTCAAATGGTAACAGCCAAATATATAAATCTGTGTTTTTTTTTCAAATATATTTCAAGTTACTCTTCCTCTTCTTTCCCTTTTCTTTCTCAAACCCCTACTTCCACTTCTGCTTTTTTATATCTTTACTTCTCTTTTTTTTCTCTTTATCTCGTTTCCTGTGAGATGACTTATTAAATAGGTCAATGTCTACTCCTTAACCTCCCCTCCCTTACTCTTAAATATCTTAATGAAAATAGATTTCAAATTATTCCTATCTCTCCCTTCTCTCTATATCACCTTACATCAACTTAAAACTACCCCTCAAAAGTAGATAAAAAATATATATGTAAATTTAAAACGTTTTTTTCAACCTTCGAAGTGTGGTCTGATGAACCAGGTAAAAATCATATACCTGGGGAAATAAATCATGACCAATGGACCCTTAAGGTTGTCTGTTTTCTATTTAAATTGAATTAATATAAAAATATATATATATATATATATATATATATATATATATATATATATATGTTTCATTAAATAATATAGACAAGTGTTGTCTATTTATTTAATGTAAATTCTTTTCATAACGTCTGATAAATTTAATAACATTATCATTGAACGAAGAAAGAAATTCACAATATTGATCCATATTTTTTAATACAATCTAAGCTTTCGACTTACATAAAGCCATTATCAAAGATGTCAATTACAACATATTAAGTAATATACGGACAAGACAGTCTGTGATTATGTAGATGATTTCTGAGCAACAATAAACACGTTCATATAAGACGCTAGAAGCGAAAATCACACCGCATCTCATGACGTCACACATGACCACGCGAGAGTGAATTGGAGAAGTATGAAGTATGGGAAGCCGTTGGTATAAACCAATGGCTTCTGTTACTAATGGCTTCCCATACTTCATACTTCATATTGCTTAATATGTTGTCCTTTCTTCTCATTTTCCTTCACTACCTTCTGTAGGAGTTCTTGTAGTTTCCTTTCTATGTCTACTATCAACACTGTGTCATCTGCATATCTTCTGTTGTTAAGATTGCCAACAATAAATCCAGGTAGAACTTCTAATTCTCTCAGAATTGCCTCACTGTATCGGTTGAATAAGTCTGGTGATGTCTTTTCTCCTGTAAGTTCTCTTATTTATTTTAAGCATATTTGCTTTATCTGTAATACTCATTCTTCCTATTTTTGTACATTTTTCATTGAGCCAATCCTTTTTAGCCTGCTGGCATTTGTTCCTAATTTTTTGTGGAGTGTCCTGTATTTTGTGTGATACATTGACATTGTTTTTGTCTCTTTTCATCATGTTAAGAATTTAACATCATCCATTTCTTTTTTTTTTTTGTCTCATTTTCTTTGCAATGATCTCGATTGCTGATGTAACTAAAGCATCTCTAAATATGTCCCACTTGAAGTTTCCATTTTCATTTTGTCATTTTATCTGCCTTTAACACTGTCAATGTAATTTTCTCCTTCACATTTGGGTCTTTCAGGAGAGTCTGTCTTATTTCAATTTTGTTGCTGCTTTGGGTCTCTTCAGTTTTACATAGTTTCACTTTTAAGTTTACATATCACTGGAAGGTGATTGCTCCTGCAGTCAGCACTTGGGGATGTTTTGCAGTGTAAAAATGCATTCCTGAATCTTTTATTGATAGTGATATATTTGTTTTTCCTCCTGAACTTCTTTATGTCCATATTTGTTTTGGTTGTTCTTGAAACCAGGTATTAGCTACTACCTGATCATTTGCTGTGCACCGTTTGACCCATTCCTAATCCAAATCTCTCAACTATTACACTATCTCTCTTCTTGCCTACTATAGCATTCAGGACTCCCACAATGATTGTAATTTTTTGTGATTTGTATTGTCTAGCGCACAGTAAAACTTTCCAATTTCTTCTGTACTTTGTGCTGTCAGTGCACAAACACCTATGATGGATATGTTGAAAGGCTTTCCTTTCAGTTTAATGACTAGGTTTTTTTCAGATAGCTGATGGTATCCCAGAACACATTTCTTCATGTCTTAGTCTAAGTCTTACTCTGTTCTTGTTTTCTCTCTGCCTACATATATAACCCTGTTTGTCAATGTCATTGATAAAATCTCCATTTGATGTGTGATACTTTTGCTAAATTTTTTTGTTTTGTTTTTAGATTCTACTTCTTCAATGCTGAAAATAACCAAAGAACGAACTTCCAGTCGTCGACATCCTTATCCTTACAGTTTTTCTGATGGGAGGTCCACAGCAGATGTTGATAGTGTCTCTGATATAAGTGAATGGATATTGGATGATAAAATCAAAGATATTTTGTATGGAAATCAAGAGGTAATCTTTTATACTGGATTTAATATTGTAACAAGTACTGTACTTAAAAAAACAAAAAAAAAACTGATGTATTGACAATTTGTTCTTTAGGCTTTGTAATAAGATGTATTCTAAGGATTTGTAGATATTAAAAAAATATAAAGTAACAATGCAATCAGTTTACTAAAGTTCTGTATTTACGTTATTTGCCTAATTGTTAAAGAATAAAAACACTTTTCAGGAAAACTATTAGCAAAAAGATAATTTTTAATGCACTGTGGCATAGAATTACTAGACAATTAGAAAATTACTTTTTCACACTCATTTGAATGGAATATGGCACAAGGTTGTGTTTTAAAGTGGGAATCCGACAATTACAGATTGGTAATAAAAAATTTGCATAGATCCCATAGCACTTCCCTCTTAATATGTCCCAATCATTGACCCTGATCCTCCATATTGTAATGCAATTTGAGTGGGGGTGAGAGCTCCTTGGAACTGAGCATGTTGTACTTTGATCAAATCCAACCATTGTGCCTTTTTTTTATGACTAAGACAAATTAAAAAAAAAAAAAAACTTAGCAAAACAAGAAAATGCAGTTCATTTACTCTTAGAGGAAGAGTCCATTTATGGGGAAGTAAGGTAGCCTTTTGATTTAGAAGATTCAATTTTAATGGATTAATGCCAGAAAATTTGATGATTCAATCAGATGACAGCCAGTACCTTATTTTGTAATTGTTGCTTTTTCTATTTATTTTTTTTTTAACTCTAGTAATTTGTGGGATTAAGATATAAACAAAATGTCTGTTCTAACTTTAAAAAAAAAAAAAAAAGAAAAAAAAAAGGTTACTAATATTTTACATAATATAAACAATGCACTCAATCATTTTATTTTCTTTTAAATAAGGTGAATTATTTCAGCTGAAAGAATTTCACCCATTTGAATATTTATTTTGTTTTGTAAAATAAGCTCATATTGAAATGTGCATGTCTATGGATAAAAAGCAGATGGCAAATATCTTTTTATGAATTATAATTTATTTCTAAACATATATTTTCAGATTGAAGATGCCACTACCAGAAGATTGTCAGAATCAGGGTCTGATTATTATGATGAATTGTTTTCTAACTCGGCAAGACAAGTGGAATCATTTTGTGTTACCTCTACCGTCAACTCAGATGATGTCTCCAGCCATATTGATTGGGTGTCTCTAGAGAAAGGCTTAACTGAGCAAATGAATGACACTGATCCTCAAACCTAGTTCCTAGATAATGGTTCAGTGGTAGGGTATTATATAGAGTTTAAAGTTCATCCCAAACCTGGGACTTTTGTGATATCAGTTAAAACTGATTCTAACCTATTGAAGCTTTATAGACATACAGAAATGTTTCGAGTTTTTAAAAATGATACAAGAATGTTTTAAGGAAAATATGTACATTTCTATACGTTCTTCTCAAATATGCATGTTTTACCAATATAAATATATACAAAGCTGACTAAGTAAATTGGTATATTTTCTTAACAACTGTGGAAAATGGAACAAAATGAGAAAATTGAATTCATGATTACAAGCACTTGTCATTTTATGGTAATACACTTAGAAAAGGCATGACTCCAACCTTCCTTGTCTCATTTCTAATTAACTTGTTACTAGTATGGTATAATGATAATTAAAGCAGAGAGAACATGAGTATATAAATAAACCATTTTAACCATGCATGCCTGTACTTACTGTGGCTGCAAGCAACTGCTATATCCATTGTCAATCATGAAAACTTCTACCACTATAAGTATGGCCCCTAAATTGGATATCATTACTGTCATGACTTTATTTTATTGCCTTTAACTGAATACACAGCACAAGTATATAGAATCTCTTATATAATTTACTAACCATATTCTGGCACAATAATGGGACACCTGTGAACATCATTACACTAGCAAATTGGTTGGCAGGACTAGCTTGTTAACCATTGCACCACAATTCACTTGTTTCCATTATTTTGTTTTTTTCTATATAACAATTATCACAAGTCAAATCATGTGGAGTTGGGATGTGTTTTGCCCTAATTTGATTTCTTAGGTTCAAACCCAGGTCGTGAAATCTTGAGCTCCTTTTAACTACCACTGAGTTGTTCTTGTTTGGTCTTTCAATCAATTTTATTAATGCTTAAGTCTAATCAAAAGTGGTTGGTTGGTAGTCTGCTCCTAAAGCTTTGGTAAAGCTGGTGATTATTTGATTTCAAGCAGACCCTGCATCACATTTTTGTCAGCATCTCCCCCAAGTATTTTAATCAAATGGGAAATCCACAAATAAAAAACATTCACTTGTGATACAGAGACACTTGAATCCGTCCAATTTTACAAATAAATATTTAACTAATGTGATGGTGTTTAGCATTATTGAAATCATTTTAATATGGTGATGATCTCTATCTCTCCTGAAGAATGAAGTGGCCAGAACTGGGAATTTCATTAAATGTGGAAGGATGAAAAATAACATTTTTACAAGTGACTCTTTTGAAAAATACTTATTTATGTGAAAGTAAATCACATGGTTTCAATGTCTTGTCTAAACAGGACAATTTTATCGAATTATTATAAAGTCATATTTCCTATTGCTTTTGCAGCATTATAGATTGGAAATAAAATTAAAAAAATAAGCATCTACTGAGATTTGAACTTGTATCCCCCATCCTTGGGAAGCCTGACCATCCAGAGTAAGCTGCTTTATTGATTAGGTCATGAAAACCAAATGGTTACAGAAATTCGAATCTAACCATCAAGTATTCATTCTCTATTTTCCCTAAGTAAGTGTTACCTGTCTAGCTTTTCTTTTTTTTTTTTTTTGCACATGACAAAGAGCATTAATAAAGAAGACTAGTTTATCCAGGCTCTTATAAAAAAAAAAAAAAAAAAATCACTACGTTTTCAATTGTACTTATATAAAGTTTTTTTTTTGCCTTATATCCAACAGACAGTCACCTGGTGTTGCTTGTATAAGGCAGACATAATTGCATTGCATTGATGACAGACAAAATTTCTTAGATGAAGCATTGTCAGTTACTAAATTTTTATATGTATTTTCAATCTTCATCTACGACAAATGAATTAAGGATATTTTGTTCTATAATAATTAGACTGATATTTTTCCTAAATGTTTCTCTTTAAACTACTATATTTGCCAGCCTAAAAATATATTTGAATATGTTCAAGTATTTAGTGTTAGCTTAGAATGGTCACACATAGCAATAATCTGCATGACCCACCTATTAACCTCTTCCAATGGCAAGGTACCAATTTATAAATCAAAATATATTTCAATTTATTATATATAATACTATAGAAGACATACAAGAAGGCACAAATAACATATGTGCATTATGGAGATAGGAAGCTGAGCATTAAAAGCTTCAGCTGTATTGCAACAAAACTGGGACAAGTTGGGGGTCCTCTAGAAAAGCAAATGTGATCAATTTCTTTTGAGATATTTCATTGAATCGTATGTAAGTAACCTGAAGTGTAGTTAGAATTTAAAAGGAAAGGTTTTCATGTTAGTATTTTGAAATATTTTTTCATACCATATACTAGTACAATGTGATTATTATTTTTTTTTTTTTTAAATAAGATTGTTTATCTATATAAAGCCCTGTTTCATTATATTTTTGCTTAAACCCTTTATATATATATATATATAATCAACTAGTTAAGGGCTTTCAAAAACACGTGTTTTTGCTGCTGCAGGCTTGTAAAATAGTCAAGCAGACATTTGTATTTTTAAACCCCTGAATGATTTTCAGTTCTATTATGAAAGTGTATTAATGTTATTTCTACATAAAAGATTAAAAGAAAACTTCACATTTCTAATAAAAAAAGAAAATGGAGGTTTAGATCTAGAAACCATTGTCTGCAATGAAGACTTAAAATTCATTAGAAGAGTTTAAATTTGGCATTTAACCCATTTAGACTACTTTTGGGGGAAATTTTCAGTACGAGAAATGGATCTTAAACTACCCTACTGCTAAGTGACAAAATTTTACTCTTATGAATCACACATATATATATATATATGTGTGTGTGTATATATGTAATACATATATATGTAATATATTTGTGTGTGTGTGTGTGTATATATATATATATATGACACTAGCTATGGTAATTGGCTAACTAGTTAACCATAGAAATTAAAAACAGGAAATACTTAAGGTGAGAAAGAGCTATATCGAAAGATAGACTGAGTGACATAAAAAAAAAAAGAGGAATGTATTTTATTTACAAAAGAAAGATACTTTTCGCAAAAGACAGAAAATCCGTAAGAAAAAGCAAGGCGGTGATTCTGTCAAAATCAATTAATGTCACGATAAGGGGCTGACACGCCAATGTAAACAAAACTCAGATAGAAAAACAAAGCCGGTCGACGCATGCGGCCATGGAAAAATTTGTCTTGGGACCACCCTGGGGGATGGCTATTGGTTGTTTTTCAGAGATGTCATTTGGCTTTGATTCCTGATTCCAGAGAGGTAGGCCATATATGTACGAATCTTGACATGAAAAAAAAGTCGAAAAGGGGATCATTGTTGTTGCTTATTCAGGCTGTGGGCGTCTGGTGATGGGAGAATTTCAGGGCATGGGGGAGTGGAGAATTTGACAACCCAGTTGGGGGTTGGCTGGCGGAGAGGCTGGGTGTCGGGGATGATTGATGAGTTGATAGAGGCCCGGGCTAAGTTGATTTGGGTGTCCCCAAAATTATGATGTGATAAAGAATTATTCGGCAATCTGGGATTTGTGAATGTTTTGGGCAAAGGAAAAAGAAAAAAAAAAAAGCGATTTTGTGGCTAGTCTGGCTGCACCCACACATCCGAGGGATCATTGGATGACTGGTGGCATGGGTGATGGGTAAACGTATGAGCTGGATGGGGAGGTTGTTGGCGCCCACTGGGGGGGATTGGTGTTGGGTGCCAGACTGTGGGGGGCTGGGAGGATGGCTCTCCTCTGGCCTTCCCTCGCAGATGGGGGAGAAGCCCCCGAGGTGGAGAGTGATTGGTCTTCCAGATGTGTGAGGTAATTAATTTTCCTGTCCTAGGGGCGGGGAGAGTTCCTATTGGGAATTGTCAAAGAACACAAACCACGTCAGACCCCACCCCGGAGTTTATCGGTGTCCATATAAACAAACGTCTCGAGGCAGCTGAGCAGAGTTTCGGGAGAGTTTCAACAGAGTTCGGAGTTGCAGTTGGAGACCAGCCACACAGAAGCTGACCAAAAGATTTCCACGTCCTTTTCGACTTAGTCTTCCTACCAAAAGCAAGTTTTTATTGACGAACAACTTAACATACCATAACTCGCTTAAGAAACGCAAAAAGTGTCACAAATCCATAGAAACGGGCCGGGAGAGAAACACACACCTGTATTCAACAGATAGATAAAGATAATTATTATTTCTTTTACTTACGCTTATGCAGTATCACCATACCCCGGATTCAGGTTGCACTACAGCCCAATGCCTGATTGATTTTGTCTACCTAAGATCAAAATCACAACGTGGGTAGGTTAGACTTGAGATCAAAGTAGTTACTTCGGTAACCAGACGTTGGAAGTGAGCTGGGAACAACAAAGCTGATATCGAACCGGGAATAACCAGATCAACCAGGACACAGGCTGGTGGCAGCGACATAGTCAACCTCCAAAAACGCTGGTGGAAGTAACCTTACAGCTTCACGCTGCAACTGGGAGTTGACCACGGGCCGACGCCGCAGTGTCACATATTGGTATCGCTACCAGAGTATGTCATATATTGGCACTGCAATGTGACCACCAGTGGGTGTCACAGTCATGTCAAATAGATTTTCGGCAGTTTTTTGTAATTTTTAATGATTTTTGTGTAGTTCTTTGCTAGAGAGAGGGCCATATTTAAAATAGATTTAGTGATGGAGAGATAAATTTCAAGTTGCATGAATGCTCAGATACACGTCTTTTATGCTTATGGAGCAAGTCTATTGCTGATTTTGTACATTTCCATTGATTTACACCTAAAATTGTTCTTGAGAGTTAATTTCTTTTTCCTAGCTTGTATACTGGGTCAGATCTAAAGTTTTCTTTGTGATATTTTAGTGGGATGAATGTGCCTGTAATTAATTTTTCTAGACAGTTTATGCAATTATTTAAGTTGTGTTTTTTAATAATTTCTTTGGCTTTGAGTGCTTCCTTTTTTTGAATATTTTTCTTTTAACTGTGAAGTTCACCCTGTACAAAACATAAGGGGACACTTAAGGTAGACGGGTACAGAGTTAGAGGCACAGTTCATGCAGATAAGTGGTGGAGATGTTAACCCTAGACTTGAACAGGTTAAGATTTAGTGATCAGAAAACATCCTCTTGGAAGTTGGTTCCACAGAGTACTAGTTTGCAGAAAGAAGCTGTTTGAGTGGAACTTACTTTTCATCAATGGAGAAAGAGGGGTTGCAGGGTGGAAAATAATGTCACCCACAAGGATGCGGGGGACACTTTTGAACTCTATCATGAGTTTTGGAGGGGCACCCATATATCATTGTTTTATCGCATAGATATTCACAAATGAACTGAACATAGGTAGATCATTTATGTAAAGTAAAAAGAGGGTTGGTTTGAGAAGTGACCCCCTGTGTTGATTGCTAGGGCCCCGGAAAACTGGCTATTTACATCTACCTTCAGGAAGGAGTTTATAATTGAGAAGTAATTCTTCCAGTAATTCCATAACTAGAGAGATTGAGGAGCAAATCTTTGTGCTGCACCTTGTCAAAGGCCATTGAAATATCTAATGCTCTGGTCCTTGGGATGCATTTGTGAGTAATGGTAGGACAACGACAGTGGATCAAGCCAATTGAAACCTGTACTATACTGAGAAGGGGATGAGTGCTCAGCTGTCTTCTTGAAAACTTGGCATATGCTTGACACTTTCCACAGGCTTTGGAAGGATTTCTCCTTCAAGCATCGCTTAATTACCTTCACTAGGATCAAGGACAGTTGTGGATTGATATTAAGGACAACCACTGGGATTTTGTCTGGGCCAGTGGCTTTCTTAGAGTCGAGGCTCTTGATAAGTCTTGAGACTTCTCGGGTGGTAATGAAAATATTACTGAGATAGTGCTGAGATGTAAAATTTTTGCTAAGCATTTTTCAGGGCAGGATGTGAGGTAAAGGTTGAGGAGGTTCAACTGATGTCTTGCCATGTCAGGGATAGGAGTGGGTTCTATGATGATCTGGGCTAGTTCATAGGTGATGGAGAAGTCTTTGCAATATCTGCCTCCTTCATTGCTTTTGTTTCAAGTGGACTAACCACTCTTTGTGGTGGCTATTGAAGTTACCACAGATATGAAATCTAGGTGAGGATATTAGCAATCCTGTCAGATATCCAATTCGTGTCCTATTGTTCTGAGAACAATAGAGAGCAAAAATGAATGTCGTACTATAGATAAGTGCCACACGGAAGCACATTTCCTCATTTTTTGCATCCCTACAACCTGTCCTTAATGCACGCACCAAGTCTGTGGCAATTTAAGTGGTCATGTTTGGCTATTAGAGGGTGAGGAGCCCAGGATTGTGAGCACCTACAATTGGATTGAGGCATGTTTCAGACAGAAACAGGAGGTCAGGTTTGGACTCAAAAAGAAACTTCTGGGAAGTTGGAATATAGACCCTTCATATTGGTGTAAGAATAGTATACCTGGAGTCTACTTTTTTTTTTTTTTTTTTTTTTTTTTGGAGGTTGGGTTTGATAATTTTAATCTATTTCATGTGTAGATTTCATGTTTTGTTTGTTGGAAGACTAGTAGAAGGTGATATAGAGAGACACACACATACACAGGAGATGCATGCATTTTGATAACCTGGATTGAATTGTTCAGACATACAGCTGTAACAGTACTTTTCATCATGGCATTGCATCCACTGGAGACTACTGCATGATCTAGAGCCCATTCATGAAATGGCAGTACAATAGTCCTACACACCTGCTGATAGGATAGCCTCCTTTGGAAGTTACTCAAAGGTTTGGATCCCTGACTATCAGGTGGATAATACCAAAATCCACAAAACATCTACCTCTAGCACCTTTAATGAAGATAGAAATAATCCAGGAAAGAAGATACAGGTGTGTACATGTCTATCCAGAAATCAAGGTAACAAAGCCCCTACTTGGATCAGCAAACCTAAGTGACCAAGATACTTGTATACATGAGGACTAAAAGACCCATTGAGAGAATTGGTTAGAGTTTTTCTCAAACTCTTATACAAACTTCTGTTTTGTCTTTTTGGTCTACTGTAAATTAAAGTGACAAGACTTTCTTCTATTGAGAAATATACATAAATCTTGTTAAAAATTAAAAAATAAATTTATTTTTTTAAAGACAGAAGCAGCTGCTTCAACCAAGTCCAAGAGAAAAAAAAAAGTTTTCTCTTCATACAATCAGGTGGGCAGTGTTTGTGTCCTCAGAATTTGGCAGCCCTAAGGTAATCAATAAGGCAATTGGTCTGTGAAAACTGGCGCTGTAATTCTTCCCAGATGGCACTGTTCTTCATGTACAAGAGTCGAAGTTGTTCACATAATTCAGTGTTTAAGCTGATCTCATTAAAATGAAGCTAGAAGGAAAAAGAAAAAAAAAAAAAATTATTTTTCTCTTTTTTTTTTTTTTTTGAGGATTATTTATTAATATCATTTGAACGCTTAAAATAGCAAAAGAAAATATTTTGCAGAAAGTATGGTGCTCTTGACCCAACCTTATCCCCTAGATTTTTTTTTCTTACCTGTAGGAACAATCCAAGATAAGCTTGAGTTAATTGAAAATCCTGTTTTTTGTCCAACATATGACTGATCATCTTAACAAACTGTAGCAGCACTTGACTCGAACCTCCTTCACTGGGAGCCAAGCCTCGTAATTCAAGATCAATTGATGATGGCCCCATCTCTTTCAAGTTATCCAAAACATTATCAACTGCAAAAGTTTAAAAAAAAAAAAAAAAAAAAAAGTCAAATAATTTTGGCGATATCAATTCCCAACTTAATGTAAACAGAAAAAACTCTAGGCAGCTTCCTTGAGATTTCACATGAACGTTTTTTTTTTTGTTTTTTTTTTTTTACTTGAAGAGAAAAACCTTATATTGAACTAAAAGTAACTACTGTGTTTCAAATGAATCTTGATAGAAAAAAATATTTCTTTTCTAATCATTTCACCCCAAGCAAGGCAATGAGGTTGCTTAGTAAGAGAAAATGAAAACATTATTAAGGAAAGAGGGAGCAGGAATTAAGAAGACGGAAAATAGCAATTGACATTTTATTTAAATTTATGAAGTTGACTAAAGCAAGAGGCTGAAAAAGTTCCACATGAGCATGATAAGAAACTGTAAGCACAGAACTTACAATGGTTACACACAGCCATTTCAACTGTACCTTCTTGCCAATCTAGTACTGTACTTAAATTCATAAAGTCAATGTATCATAGAGGAAAGTGATATTTATTTCCATATTAAAAACAGAAAATGTGGCAAAAGGCCAAAAATGGGGATTGGAGAAAAGGATGGTCTTCTGTCTTAACTTTAAACTTAGCTAGCCACAAACACTGACCCAAATATACAAACAATATTCCTAACACCAAAACAACACACTCTTACTTACTACATCCACCATAATGTATAAAATAGATTCTGGTGAGAAAAATTATCTAGTATGACACAGCCAATCTCTTGAAGGTTAATATCAGCCATAATAATGGGAGGTGTAAAAAAAAAAAAAAAAAAAAAAAAAAAAAAAAGGTTCTCTCAGACAATTAAAAAAAAAGGGCAGATTTGTTTTGGAGGCATTAAAATTAACAAGACTTTCCTTGCCCCAGTTAACAACAGATTATAGGTCATTTTTGTTATTTGACCTTATCAATTACTAGCTTAAAAGCTGCCCTATTGGGCTATTGATTGGGCCTTCATCACAATAGAAGTAGATATGATAGGCAACAATAAACTAGGGAAGAACTCAAAATTGATTGTTGAATTTAAGTATTTCATTAATATTTAAGCTTATCTTTTAAAAGTTCAATGTTAATTCTTCTGCTGCCACTTAAAGACAATTTGATGTACATAGGTCCTGACTTTCCGTACAAACAATTATTTTTATTTCATGGGTGACTTGCTGGATTTTGCAATTAATTTTGATTATAAAACCTTAAGGGATTAAAACCCCTCACAACTGCTAAGACACTTATGGAAAGTAACATGGAAAGTAAATGATGATTTTTCATCTCATGAAACAAAAATTCACTTACAATCATCATCAGTTTCTGCATTTTGAAGGCCTTTTCCAAATTCAGTTAGATTTTGTTTTAGTCCAAACGATATACGAGAAGCCACCTGAAATAAATTGTAGGAGAAAATATTTTTTACTGATTTAATATGAACTTTATTTTTTAAGGCTGCAATTATATTTTCAGTGCTTCCTTTTGACTGAATAACTATGTGTTATTAATTAAAATTAATATGAATGCAGACAATATTTCGATATTTAACAAATCAGCTTCAAAACAGAATGACTACAATTGGTTTTCATTGTTCATTTAAAAGAATGCAAATGTTAGTGAATAGGTACAAAAGATTAATGGATAAGCGCCTTGCCTTTTTTACTATATTATTTGGTCATCCTCATAACACTTAAGGGCAAAAAGACAAAAAACCCTCCTCCCCAAAACAGTGCATGTTAAAAGGATGGTTATTACTATATATATATATATATATATAAAATAATAAGTAATTATATTCATCTGGAAAAATCTTTGGTGTTTTGGCTTATAAATGAACAAACCAATACTCAGGGGAAAAAAAAAAAAAAAAAAACTAACTAAGAACATGTAATTGAGGCAAAAACAATCATCCAGAATCCAAGTTCAGAGTCCAAAGAAAAAAGGACCAAAACGAGTAAAGCAAAAGTAACTAAGTGCTCAATACACTAAGTAGAGCAAATCTAACTATGAAACCTACTTACCTACCTTTGACAACAAAGATGTTAAAGTCACTATTTATTTATTAGATTAATTTATATTTACATTATAAAAATATGTAAAGCAACTATAATGAAATATTTATTATTTACCATTTTTATAAAGAAATGAATATGTAAAGCAACTATAAAAAAAAAAAAAAACAAAAAAAAAAAACAGTAACTCAACAATGGGCTGTTTTTTTAGTCACATGGTCATGGTTGTTTTTATGTTGTAGGCTATATATATTCTGTTCCAATTTTACCTCTTTGGCTGGCGTACACTGACGATCCACATAGATGAAACCTAGGTAGGTTTGCCTGGCTCTTTAGGTTTATAGTTTTTATATATATATATATATATATATATATATATATAAAAACACACTCCCCTGGCAATGTTTATAAAAATATTTGAACCAAGTACAATGTAATATTTATTTTTTACCCATTTTATAAATAATTATAGAAGAAGAAAATTTAAATAAATATGACAAACATAAATGTTTGGTTCAGGAGAAAAGTTCTCAACTTCTCTTACTGAATTTATGTGGTGAGAACAAATGAAAAATGTATGGAAAATTTCTTTTCATATTTATTTCTTTATAAAATGGTAAATAATAAATATTTCATTATAGTTGCTTTACATATTTTTATAATGTAAATATAAATTAATCTAATAAATAAATAGTGACTTTGTTGTCAAATTCCTAATAAATAAATAGTGACTTTGTTGTCAATATTGGATTTTATTAAAATTCTAATCATTGCTTTTTTTATGTCAATGTATACAGTAATTTCATTGTGAAGGGAATAACTTTTTTGCTGGCACAAAGGTTAAACATTACCAAGAATTCTTTAAAATTTAACTGCAATTAAGTTAAAAAAAATCAGTTGATTAAACACTTGGAGCCAAGAGATTAAAACTGTAGACAAAAAGTTTGTTGGTAAAAAAAAAAAAAAACATTAAAATCAGGATATTATTATTATTATAAATTTCTATAAGCTCTTAGAAAGATGAAGAAAATTATATTGAAAAATTTTTTAATCTCCTTCACTAACTTCATTTCGTTTTTTGACACAAGTAAGCATACAAATTCATAAGACTAAATAAAGTAAAATCAACAACACACACACACTTGTTTTTAAATTCTTATAAAATCCAAGATGACTAGAGAATACAAGGCCATATCAGATTGAAACAGATTCCCATTCAATCATCAAAGTTAAGCAATGTCAAGCTTGGTCAGTACTGAGATGGGTGACTGTTTGAGACTACCAGGAGCTGTAAGTATGGATGTGCAGGTGATGTAATGAATAATGACTCAGAATTCCAGTTGAGTTTTTTCTATTCACTTATGCGCAAATACCTTTGGGAAAAGGTATCAATCTACCTCTTCTCCTCCCAGCTATTGGTTAATTTGTAAGACTTATCACAAAATCATTATTATCTTAAAAAAAAAAAAAAAATCCTTACAATATAAAAATATTTCCTAGTTTTAAATAATCTACAAAAGGTTGAAAACAAATCAAATTAATCAAATACAAGAAATGTCGAGCAGAAGAAAAGTTAATGTCATTTTAACACTTACCTTGTTATTTTCAATGGCATCTTTTTGTGAAGCAAATTTTAATTTAAGGCCTGGAATTGTTGGCAGGAAAAATGGAGCAGCTTTTAATTTCTTTGGAGGCATTTTTGGTTTGTTCCTCAACTGTCAATAGGAAAATGAAGAAATTTAAAAAAAAAAAAATTATATGAAAGAGAAAGCAATGTCTCTCTTATTGTAGAAAATACTTTTGTTAATTTTAACAGAAAAGTTCTGTTATTTATTTTTGATTGTTTTTATGAAAATGTTTGGATGTCATTTCACTATAAATCATTACAGCAAGCAGCATAAATCAAAGAATTTACCTCAAATGCAATTTAAACTTGCTTCCACATTCAGGAAATACATCTAACCAATTTTGTCTGAAATGCTACAGCTAACTCTGATGTTTACTGCTTTTCTTGTTTGATTATTCAGTGCCACATTGTTTACACTGTAATTGTAGGAGAATCAAGAATGTTGTGATAAAAAGAATTAACATGAAAGAATAAAAATAGAAAAATTAATGAAAATATTTAGCTCAAGAATTTAGTTAACTTGAGACTTTTGCCTTGTTATCCGTCAGCAGCTGATCAACAGGAGAAAATCTAATCCATATTTTAATTCAAGTCCACAATCTATAAAAACTTATGATTAGGGTGCAGAAAAATTCAAAATGATCAAATATTAGAATTTATTTTTGAATCTCTCGGGGGTTAAGCAACTTTTCATAAACCCCCATCCATATTACTAGTTTATTCATGAAGTCCAAAAATTGTTAACAATACTATCAGTTGGTTTTAGGTGGTATTTTGGTATTGCTCATCTGCTCCATTGCTAAATAGTTTTGAGTATCTTTTGGTGCTGTCAGAATAAATTAAAAAATATATATCAAATGGAGGGAAATTTTATTTGAATGAGAAAGAGAAAAAAATATGCACATTTTTTTAATAATTGTTTCTTCTATTTTGGTTCTTAAGTTTTAAAACAGGATGAATGAAACTAAGTCAGACCATAAATTTATTTCTTATTTCAGATGAAAATAGTCAAATTTTCTGCAAGCTAAAATATATCAATAAGGTGTCTTCATATAGTTATTGATGTGTCAGATTTCTAGGTTTCTATATTCAGTTAACAGGAAAACGAAATGATATTAATCTCCCTCTTGTTGATTCAGACACTCTTTTACTCAATAAAATAAATTTTCTTGTCCTATAAATGTCTGAATTCAATATTTACTAATCTGACTTACACGTATGATGTCCAAGTTGAGAAGATTTTGCCAGCGAGATGACGGCAACAGTGACAATGTAATCAGTTCATTGCTAATTTGTTCTGGAGATTTGTAAGGTGACGATAAAGAATCAAGTTCTTCTGTTGAATATTCATCATCAAGTTCTGTAAATAAAAGACAAAAAAAATAATTTGATATTTTAACCATAAAACGTTTCAAGATAAAAGGATGAGTGTTGTTTCATCACATTAACACCAATAAATTGCTTTTCTTCAGAAAGAAACAATGCATAGGTTTTTACTTAATAATGGTCCCAAAGTTTGAGAGAAATGATGTTGGTAATTTGGATTTGTCAAAGATGAGCTTTAAGTGGTTTCCAGTGAAAAGGTGAATAGGAAAAAAAGAAAATGAAAATTGTATACTAATCTATTTAGAAAAATAGTATGACAAATCGGAAAATATTCTACACACTAACTCTATAACATCTACAGCTGAAAAGAATATATCTAAACTCAACATAAAATTTGTCACAACTATGTCTAAAACAATCAAAGACTTAATCAATAAAAAAACAAACAAAACCAGCCAAAACTTGAAGGAAGAATTGATTCTATCAAATGCAGAAATTGCCAGAATGAATCCATTGGCAAAACCTCAAGAAGTGTAAACAAAAGAATATGAACACAAAAGGGTCATTTTAAATAACAAGACATAAAATGCATTGGTTGTTCACTGTAACAAAATGGACCACAATTTTGACATAGGGAATGCTAATTTGATTAAAAGAGAAAATAATCTGAGATGAAAATGCCTGGAAAGTGCCTTGATCGCTAGTTCAGTCATGGTAAATTTGTGTTCAGGCTCTTACAATGTATCACCATTCTTGGTAGATTTTCTGTTATCACAATGTGGGAGAGTCAGGAACAAAAGGCGAAAAAGAGAGAAAAAGAATATAGATGAATTTGGCTAGACTGAAAAAATATTTAAAAAAAAAAAAAAAAAAATTTTGAAACTACCAGTGTCTTACATTTTGTGCACATGTGTAGATGTGGCAACATCAACAAAGCCCGGTTCGATGAAATACGCCACAAAAACTTTTCCCCCCAATTTTTTGTCATATTATTTTTCTAAATACTGTTTGTTGATATATAAAATTATACAAAATTATATATTGTTATATCATACTGATCTATAATAAGAAATTTTCTAAGTCACATAAATTATTTCAGTATATTCTTATAATTGTTCAATGTTAATCACTTCTACACAATTTTTAAATTTGCTTTGTCATAGGAATCTATGTACAGAGAAATTATATATATATATATATATATATATATATATATATATATATATATATATATATATGTATGTATGTATGTACTGCCCAAGATTCACTAAAAATGATCATGCATGATGAACAGATGCCCCAAGCTTAATAAAAATAAAGTTTTATCATCAAAAGCTTTGTGCTTATTATTATTATTATTATTATCATCAAGAGGAAAGACAAAAGGATTATTTGATAATTCAATTATATTTTTTAATTCTTTTTAGAACCATCAAAGTTTTACTTAAAAATTATTTTTTTCTTGTATTAGTGGATGACCAAGATTAGTATAAAGAATTTTAGCATCTTTTCATGGTGAAGAAAATTGATTTGGTAATTTTTGCAAAAATCCAATAATTGTTGGTTTGTAAAGAAACTTTCACAAATGAATGAAATTATTTAAAATTCTATTTATTTTTTTTTTTTTTTACATGTTACCACCCACTTATTTAATTATATGAAATTTTGATTTTTTCTGCTTAATGTTTATATGAGTCTTTGGAGAATTTATATCATCAATTTCCTTTTGTAAAAATATGACCCCCAGTTACCAAAAATCTACTAGGAGTCATAAAAAAAAATGCAATAAAATTAAGACATTAATTAGAAAAGATTTTAATTACTTTTATGAATATATATAAGATCAAAACATGGGTTGGAAAGGTATTGTTTGATATTACCATATTTATTGTGTAACTCTGTTGACTCCCCCAACTTCTTTATTGGATGTCCAGCATTGAGTACTTTTAACTGTGCTTTTTTTTTTTTTTAAGGCATGGACTCCTTACAGCCTATTTTTTTACAAATATTTATTCATTTATTTACGTACAAATTTTTACATCTTTTCAGCATGGCTGATTTGAAGCCTTCTTTTAAGGAGGTCTGATATTTTATATATATATATATATTATATAAATAATGGACACTATTGTATTTTTTCAATGAATAATGAATTTTCATAATTGTTTTCATTTTTAAAAGATATTAATTAGAATAATTTATAATGGTTTGAATCTTTTAAAATTCTATATTAATTTGTGCTGGTTAAGTGATATTGTTATTAAGTAAAAACTATATTTACTAATCATAAATGGAAAAGCTTACAACAATTCAGTGACCCTCTGCCAGTATTTTAAAAATTTTTTTAGATTTTTTTGTGTATATAAACATGCCAATTTTTTAGAATATGGATGTCCATACACGACATTATCAGAAAATAAGTGGTAATTATAGTAAATTTAAAGCAAGAGTACTTAAAATTCGATAAAACATTACATTTCTTAGAATATTTTTCTAAATTTTTAAGATTACTGGGTAGTTAAAAAAATTATATAAAAAAAAGTGCTCACGTTATATTCAAATAATTTGTACAGGTATGTCTTCTATAGAAAAAATGAGTTAATTTTCAGCTATCAACACCTCATAAAAACATCTACATGATAAAAAATGCATTTCTGTGATATTTTAAAGTAATATTTGTTTCAAATCAGATAAATTAAACTTTATTTGAGAAATATTAGTTGATTTAAAGTTTCAGAAAAGTATATTTTTGACATCTTTTTACTTTTACCAAAGATCTACATTATTCCAGGTTTCAAGGAAATAAGATATAACATTAATTCATATGGGAAGACTTTTTGAACATTTTTTTTTGTGCCTCCTTAACATAACCTTCTTTTATATTCTGTCTGCCTGCCTTTATGTCAAGAAAGGAGGTTAATGTGAGACTTAAAATAGGACAGTATGCTTGACTGCTTAGCATATAACATTTTTTTTTTTTTTTTATTGTAGTTCTTTGTCAGCATTAAAAACGACCTAAAAACCTGCCCTAAACCTTTGTGCTCTTAAGCCTTAAAATTAAAGCCTTAATTTTCTACTATCATTGTAGCATTGTCAATTGTGGGGAAAATCTCACACAAGGTTATTGTTTAATCAGTGGACATATATTGTAAGATGCACAGATATTGTAAGTTACTGACATATAAAGTGAAATCAGCTAATGATGGGTTTGTTCAGTTTATCTTACCCTAGACACACTACTGCTGCTACAGCCAGAGTACATATGACCCTTTGACCCTAATGGGTTATGAGACTCAACATGTGACTAGATTAGAAACTGATGTAAATGTCTTACCGTGAGTTTTACTGCAAGTACTAGGATTCTCTATCAACATTGGTATGAAGTCATCAGGAAGGGCTTGTAATGAAACATGTTCATAGAGTGTCTTGTTTGACCATAAGTATATCCCAATGTCATCAACATGAGATGTGGCTATGAACTCTCCAGTGGGAGACATACTGAGCGAGGAAACTGGGGTGTCCACTTCAAAACAGTCTATTAATCTGCAAATGGAAAATAAATGATATTTCAAAGTTTTTTTGTTTTTTATTTTCATTAAGCAAGTTTGGATCAGATTCTCTTTAATTTCTGTTGTAGTAGTATTCCGAGAGTCTAATTAAGTTGCTATTTTTATTAATTTTTAACTAGTTTACATTTTGTAGGAGTTGTAATAATTAAGTTGTCCAAATTTACAGGAGCAATATCATTATTATTCATTTTTTCTGGTTTTTCTTTCACCATCTTTTCTTTTGCATTTTATTACAAGCCTCAGGTTGTTAACAAAAAGATGGAATTTCAAATAAATTAATAATGAAAATACTTTAAGAAATTCAAAACAATTACCATCATTTATTAATCATAAATTGTGATTACCAACAATATAAGATGTTTTGGAAAGCCAGGATCATGTACATCTTGAAGGGATTGAATTTTTATAAAAGGGAAATTATTTTTTAGAATAATTGCCTTCCCTTATTTTTCACTATTTTTTCTTTCATCATCTTTTCTATTGCTTTATATTGCAAGGTACAAGTTGTTCTGTTAATTAAAAAAATTAACTTAGAAATAAATTAATAATGAAAATACTCCAAAGAAATTCAGAACATCTGAGACTATTATATATTTACTAGTACTAGATGTAAGCAAACAAAATTTGAGCTTCATTTGTTGATAAATGGCTGTAGCCAAATCAGATGTTGTCAATGTTAGGCATCCCAGGACATGAAATCTTAGAATTCATTTTCCTTGCGCTTTATTTAATACTCATAGAACAAGTGTTGCAACAAAAAAAAAACAAAGAAAATATTTCTAGTGAAAAATTAACAACAATGATTCATTTAATTAATTTAGACAAGACTTACATCTGCTATCAATAAATGTAAACAAGCAAGGAAAATAAAATGAAAAACCAAAAAAACTGGTGAAAAAAATAAAGACAATTCTTGAGTTGGAATGAAAGTTTTATCAAATATTTTAAGTGAAAACGTTGAACAAAATTTATTAGTTGTTTAGTAATGCTACTCTGTGTAATTTTTTTTTTTTTTCACATTATAAGAATATTATCTAGAATATAGTTTGGTAGTATTTTTTTTTTTAAATCATTTCACCCCAAGCAAGATGATAATATCACTAAGACACAAGGGGTTACTGAGAATGGAAGAGAATGAGTAGACTTTAGTCAGGAGAAAGGACAATAAAAGAACAGGATTCAGGAAGATAGTGATTAGTATTGCATTTAAATTTTTGAAGATCCCTAGATGGCAGGGAAGCAAGTAACTGGAAGGGAGTTCCACCAGTGAGAAAAGAAACTATTAGAATAAAACAACAAGCTAGTTAAACAGTGAGACCTAATTGCCACTCTAGTAGTACGCTTAAATTCATGCAATCAAGGTATCTATGTTTGTTCCAACTTAAAAACACATTAAAAACGTTGTATTCTGCAAGTTTTATAATGGTGTCGATGCAAGTGCAGCAACAAAATTCATTCAGCATGCTTATGGGGTCAATGCATTACATTAAAAAAAAAATTGTAAGAGGTGGTTTTCTCCATTTAAAAACTAGGAATTTTAGTCTTGAGGATGAGCCAAGGTAGGGTCATCTGAAAGGACTCGATTCAGAAGATTTGGAAGCTGCTGTTACTGAAAATTCTGCCATTGTGGTTAGGGAAATCAGTGAGAAATTTAATGTTAGTCATACAACAGTCCTACAGGAAGTGAAAAGGATTCAGTGATTAAAAAATTGCTCCCGCAGGACTTGTTTTCAGAGAATTACCAACAATGTGCTGAATGTTGCGAGTCATTGCTTACATAACTTCAAGAGCCCTTTTTGGACAGATCTGTTACTAGTAATGAGAAATGGATCCATCAAGTGCTGTTATCAGTAGAAACAGAACTGCTCAGCAACCAAGAGAAGAATTTCATTCAAAGAAGAACATATTGCGTGTCTGGTGCGATATTTATTCAAGGAATCATCCATTATGAACTGTTAGATATCTACTGCCAACAACTTTATTTGAAAGCAGCCTTGGGCAGAAAACGTCTATCCTTAGTCAACAGAAAGATTGTAATTCTCCATCATGATAATGCCTGTCCTTACACTGAATGATAGGAGGAGCTAGGCTGGGAAAAATCTCTACATCCACTATATACTCCTGAGCTTGTTGCTTCTGATTATCAATTGTTTAAGGATTTGTAGAGTCATTTGGATAGTATAAGGCTGACATCAAGAGAAGATGTTAAACATGACTTCCTAAAGCATTTTACAAACATGGCATGTATAAACATCTTGACAGATGGAATGACATTCTAGGAAGCTCTCTATATATATATATATATATATATATATATATATAGGAGGCACAGTGGAGTAATGGATAGTGGCTTGGATTGAGGAATCAGAGAGCAGAGTTCGAATTCCAGTCGAATTCATTACATTCACTTACGTGCTAATACCCTTGAGAAAAGTATGAATCCTCTTCTCCCTCCAGCTATGGGTAAAATACCAGGACAGACTGGGTTCTATAGCCTTGGATGGCAACTGGTCTAGGAGAAGGACAACTCTGAATTCAAAACCTGCGGAGGGTTATTTGGGGGATCTTGTGATACACAGTGCACCAGGTCACTGTATTTGGCCCTTCAAAAAGTATGGTTGGTTCTGCACAAAGCCTTCACCACTAGAATCAAATCATACGTGTTGGTGTCTGGCTGTTGGTTCCTAGGAACTGATCTGCTTGACTCTGATACATCGAATTCGACAGGAGAGTCGAGTGTGTATTATATATATATATATATATATATACACACACACACACACAGACATGGTGTAATGTTTAGCAAGCGTGTTTTGCTAGAACAATTACAACTGAGTAGTGAATTCCTCATATTATATACACAAATGATGGTCACAATCTTGTATGAGTATTGCCATCACTTGATCAATCTATAGAGGTCTTGTTCTTGTATGATTCTTTAAGCCATCCAAGGACTAGCATTGTTTACCAGAAATGTTACAGTTGACAAGACCCATGGCATCTGCTGCTGCTGCTTCCTGGTTATTGTTATGAATTTTCACGTGTCTCTTTAGGCCTCCCATTGAAGTGCACTCTTTACATATTTTCAAACTGCTCTTAATGTAGTTAATATTGTTGCGGTTCATGTGACGTTGGTGGTGACTTTTGAGGCCTGCTTTACTTAGGCATTTTTTACCACATTGAAGACATGTGAAATCACATTCAATGCCGACATATGTTGGGAATTCTTTTGCCTTTTCTGAGATCTCTTTTCAATTGCTGATGCTTCTTACCCTCATCTTCAAATGCACTTCTACCTGCTTTCAAGGAATGTCTCCAGCTGCCACGATCCAAAGCAGTATTCTCCAAGTCCTCAAGTGCAATTTGTGTATTTGTCAGTGATTAATTAAAGCAAACCTAAAATGAGGTTCATTTTAGGTTTGTGTTGTGGACACTTCCCCTCAGACAACTCCCCATAGAAAAGATGTTTCGGAAGTCACTGATCTTCCATTCTCATCACATAAGCACACCACCTAAGACAATGTTGCAGGATGATGTTTTCAATGCTCATGCACTTACACTTGTCAAGAACTTCAACATCACTAATAAGCATCTGCCAGTGAATTCCAGCAATCTTTCTCAGGCACTGATGATGAAAACATTCTAACGTCTTCAGGTATCTCCTATGTGTTACCCATGTCTCCCAAGCATAGAGAAGGGTGGATATGCATTCTATCCACCCTTATATACCATTGTGTCTAGAGATATGCCATATCACAACCACAATCAGTTTGGATGTGCTAGTTCTGCTAACACACACACACACACACACACAAATAGGGGTTATGCTAAAAAGTTGTCAGCCTGACAAAGAAAGTTTATAAAAAAAATTAAAAACATCAGATGTTTAGTCATTTGGTTAGATTTTGGGAAGTGGGCTGAGCTGAGAATTTTTCAGTACCTCCTTGTATGTCAAAGGCAAAACAACAAAATAATAAAAAAAATAAGAAGATAAAAAAGATGGTCGATATTCTGGGTGGTTAGAAATGCTAAATAAACTTACTTTCCTGAAGGTAAGTCCCAAGTTCTTATAAGAGAATCCATTGATGAGGTTATTAGCCACCGAGCATCAGGGCTAAAAGTCTGTGAAAACATTCAAAATAAAATGGTTTTATCATTTATTATTAATCAGCCTTTCAACAAATCAAAATTGCTTAAAAAAAAAAAAAAATGTCTTCTTTGCTTTGGGTCTTTATAACTCCTCCATTATTGAGATTTAATAATTTCTTTTTTTTCTTTATTAATATTAAAATAATTGCAGTCAAGATTACATATCAAAGCATTAAATATTTTTTGTTTAAGTATAAAAAAATATTTAGTTTTTCAAGGTCTGAAAATTTAAAACAAAGATACATTTAGGGAGATACGAGTACTTTTGTTTGTGCATGTATATAAGTAAAAAAAATGAAAGATAAAAGAATAAGAACACAACTCAATTTTCATGTTGGGTGATTTCAGCCATATTGCATTCCTCCTCCTGGGTTGGTTCTATTTTTAAACAAGCATAGAAGAGGTAAATTTTTTTTTTTTTTTTTTACTCTCCCATGCACATATACACACACACACACATACACATGTGTGTGTGTGTTTAATATTTACTATATCCAAATATAGGGGAAGAATGTTTAATATCAGAGATTGAGTGATTATAAAGTTACTTCTTGGGAAAAATTCATGAAATTTCTTACATTTTTTTTTTTAAAGAGATAACAAAAATGGCATTTTATTTTTTAAACATTTTAAAATTCAAAATTAATTTTTTTTCTAAATTTTGAAAGTACTTTTATTTCTTAAAATTCTCATTAGCTAAATTTTAGATTAGAATGGGAATACTTCAAGTTTCTATAAAAAAAAATTCTTATTCACATGATTGTCTTGCTAAAATAAAATATAAAAATTTAAAGAATGTTAAATTTAGTTTCACTAATTTACATGAGTCTTAATGCATCAATCAAGATTGTTGGAATAAAAGAAAGAGATCTGATTCATAAAAACAGTTACAATTATCAAAAAAAAAAAAAAAAAAAAAAAAAATCAAAGCAAACCTAAGTTAGTATTACAAAGTAAATCTTACTGTAATATTTCATCAACAATATGTTGGTGTATTGGTATGTCACTTACTGACTTACCCTCAATTTTCAGCCTTGAAATTCAAAAACATCTACATGGCCATATGGAGGACTACTTATTTTCCACCAGACAGCTCCTTTCCTATGGATGCAATATTGCAAGCCTATCACTAGTCTGTTGTTTCTTCCATGGCAAGTGTTCACATGAGCTCCATTCTTTAGTGCCACCAACTCAGACCTTTACAGATAAGACTGACCTTGTTATGTCCACAGAGTATAATCGACATCGTTTCCTACATATTTCTTTGGTAAGAAAGGCATTCGACACTGAAATCTTTTTTTATTGCTTTGTGAATGCTTCTCCAAATATTACAATCTTAACCTCTTCAAGTCTAGGGTCAGTCATTATTTACCTGCTATATCCTTGTAATCTTCACTCTCTTTTCTCCTCTTACATTCATATCACATATTTCATTCACTTGAGTGGCTCTTGGTCCTTGTATTTAGTGAACATTGGTAAGAAAATTTACACATCTCAAGGTATTTAAATATTGTTTTGATGAAGATCAGTGCAAATTTTTTCAAGTCTTTAATTGATTGTTTTTTTTTATGGTTTATCAACCCTTTGTGGGTTATTTAAACCCAAAACATTTGGATTTAAAAAAATTTTTTTTTTCTGAGCAAATACTACATTAACAGTTTTTTGAAGATAAAGATTTTTCCAGATATGAGATAATAGTTTAATAGTAATTTAACCCATAGCTGGGGAGAGTAAATGGATTCGGGTCTTTTCTTCCCCAAAGAGTCTCATAGAAATGCCTTACCAAATAGTTTGCAAATGCCACAATGCTCTGGCAATTATTTTATTTCTTGTACCTTTGATAATAGTTAATTTTCATTTGCAATGCATATTGTTGGTTACAATCTGTGGAATGACTGCTAAGAACATCCCCACCTCAAATTATAAACAAATCCTATAGATGTATGCTGGGATTTCTTTCTAACCAATAAAAACGAACATCCCCATAGTTTTGTTCTTTCTTACCTTCAGAAGGCTATAACCACTTGACTGTATCCCTTTTGTATGTGAACAATTTTTGCTTTATTACTGTTACTTTGCTTTTTGACTTGTATTATATATATATATATATATATATATATACACACACACACATACATACACCTTTGACTATTTCCTCTTCATCAGTGTGTGAGCAGAAATCGGAACTGGTGATAGCATAAACAGGAAATGCATTCGGTGACAAAAATAAACATGGCGCACAGGTGTCCTGAGTGGAAGAAAATGTGTGCTTGCGTGGGTGCATGTTGCAAGAGGCGTACCACGCGAAGCTGCATGGGTGCATACTGAAAGAAGTGTGGCCAC
Organism: Acanthosepion pharaonis; assembly: GCA_903632075.3. Taxonomy (NCBI): domain Eukaryota; kingdom Metazoa; phylum Mollusca; class Cephalopoda; order Sepiida; family Sepiidae; genus Acanthosepion; species Acanthosepion pharaonis. The sequence continues at coordinate 1,401,685 of CAHIKZ030004620.1, read as the reverse complement.
ACAAAGTTGCATAGGCACCATACCAGAAGGCAGCATAGCCATGTGAAGTTGCAGGGGTGTCCTATGAGTGGAAGGAAATGTGTACTTGCATGGGTGCATGTTGGAAGACGTATGGCCATGTGAAGTTGTATGGGAGTCCAAATGCTATAAAATCAGCCTGATTCTTAATTTGGACAGAGAGGCTGGCTCGAGGTTTACCAAAGATTTCTCTGTCAATTCTTGTGTGCACAATCCTAACCGCTGAGATTCTCCCACACTCAACCTATTCACCACAACTCAGACAATAAAGATATATATCTTTATATGTTTGTCACCTTATTTGAGCCCACCAATAATATACTATACTATGGCCAATTACTCTATACATATTCATATATGGGTACAATACCATTACAACTTTTGTTACCTATCTTAAAACTTATATAAGAAAGAAGAACTTACCATATCTGTGATTTGATGATGATGTCCTGAAAATACACGGATCACAATTTTTGTTTCCATGTCAATCACAACGACTGATAAATCATCCAATGACACAGCAAGCATAGCACTAAATTCCAAATGAAAAAAAAAAAGAAAATTTTATTTTAAATTTTTTCATAAGGAACAAAGCAGACATCAAAAGTAGAATAAATAATTCAACTTGTTTTTTTAACCCTTTATAAACTGAATTATTTTTACTTTGTGAGCTATTTGTAAATCATCAGGTTTTTTTTTTTTTTAAACTTTTACCAAATTCCCTAAAATCTGCTCCAAACCATTAAATAAAAACTGCAATAAAACTATTTAATTAGATAAGTTTGTAATTGCTTTTATAAATAATGTATATTAAGTACATTTGTAGTCTGTAGAAAAACGTTTTTTGATGAATAATGAATTTTTACAAGAATTGTTTCCATTTTTTTTTTTTTTAATTATAATTTACAAAGTTTCAAAAATGTTTTAAAAATTCTTCCAAACTTTGACCTTGTTAGGTTATTAAATTATCAAGTAAAGACTATATTTATTGGATGAAAATTGAAAAGCTTAATACAAATCACACCAAGGATTTTTAATTTAAAATTTTTTTTGTACATGTATAAAATTTTTTTTTTTATGTGTTGATTTTGAAAGTATGGGTGACCATACACAACATTATCAAAACATAAGATTGATAATAACAGTAAATTTAAAGACTACATTTGTAAAATTAAATTACAGAGAATATGCCCAACAGTTTTAAGATTAGTAAGTACTTAAAAATTATATAAAAAAAGTGTTCATCTATCATTTTCTAAAATTATGTTTTAATAGATAATGCTTCCGTAGAACAATAATAAAAATGTCAACACCTTGTAAATCACTCATCAAGTAATTTGCAAGATGTTGACAAGCACTTAATCATGCTACGGTTTATTTTAAAAATCCATTTCTATGATATTTTCAATGTAAAAAAAAATAATATTTGTTTCAAAACAGATTAATTATACTTTAAATCAGGTTAATATTTCTCAAATAAAGTTTAAGAAAAGTATATTTTATTTTGGGGAGATTTTTAAAAGCAAAAATTAACTTTTGTTTACAAATATGTCAAAAATGGCCGATTTTGCAACCAAAAAGTTGAGATTCCTATCCATATGGTATTGAATAAGTATCAAAAATTAGTGGAGGCACCTATATAAAATTGTTGACATTTCTATTACAAT